>JAYXIM010056328.1:0-82515 GCA_037575425.1 Anastrepha fraterculus | reverse complement strand
CCTCACGGGGCACTGTCCGCGGGGTATTCATGCAGTGGGAGTCGCAATTACTTCAAAGTCCTTTTTGCGTCAGCTGTATGGAGGATGAGGTGGAATCATCTCAGCAGCATAAAGAGGTTAACACAACCGCCGACTAGTCACCGTTCGTGGTCCACAAACACTCAACCTTCCCCATCCCTTTCCTTTCGTCCTCTTTTTTCCTTCACCTCATTTTCCCCTCTTGCAATGATATCACAAAGGATGAACCAAACTTCTTCGTCCAAGTGGGCCCACTCTCTGGGCAACCATCACTACCTACCTGCCTACCTTCCGGTCGATTGAGTTGAGTGCTAATTTCTCTATTCGAAACATGATTTTCCTTAAACAAAATTTAATTTGGCGCTTTTCAGCATTATTTAAGGCAGTAGTATGGTTATATACTTCTTTTTTATAGATAGTTTTTAGGATTTCTTTTTTTAAGAAAATAAAATGCGATCGTTTTGATTTTATGGTACGTTATTAATGACATTAAATAGTATACAAAAACATTATTTTGACATATTTTTTTGTAGTAGGGTGGCACCAAAGTAAGCGTCTTAAGAACAAGATAGGTGGCTTGTCAGCAGAATTTTGTCTCTTCAGAACATCTTAAACGCAAAAGTTAAACTGATTATTATTCTGTAGGCTTTGTCCTTCTGGCATGTGCTACTTTCGTTTCTTTTCAGCCCTAACTTTCCATACTACAGTCTGATTTTCACCCGAAAAACATACCTTTTTTTAAAAGTCCGTAATTTTGTTATTTTTCAAAAAAAATTTTGCCATTGTAGCACAATTCCAAGATATTCACAAAAAAAACTCAACGCGAATGGATAACTTACAACCAGTACAAATAAAATAGCAGCTAAGTGGAGCTAATCAAATTACGCACCGTTTATCAACGTAGCAAATGAATTCCGGGCTTAACAAAGAAAACACGTTTTTTTTTTTGTTCAATGTTTAGATTCACTCATCAACGTAATTTCCTACTACAAGAACAACGCAATCATTTCAACGCAGCTCTAACATGTCCATACCACTTTTGAAGAACGATTCGTCTTTTGCCTCAAAATCATCAAAGGCCTCAGTTTCAGCGATAACCTCTTCATTCGAGCGAAATTTCTTATTGGGCGCATTTTTTTTTTTTGGTCTGCAAACAGCCAGTAGTCGCTGGGAGTCAAATATGGTGAATGTGAAAGCAATTCGAGGTTCACTTGATGTCGTTTTACCATTTTATACCATCATCCATACATTCTTGTTTTTGGTTAACAGTGAGCAAACGCGGCACCTACTTTGAACAGAGTTGCCTCATAGACAAATGCTCATGCAATATGAAGCCAATCCGTTCTTTTGATATTTTTTCTAAACCCATAAACCAAATGGCTAAACAAATTTCGCTCACTGTATACTTCTACTATTGTCTCAATTGAAAGTATACCAGCTTGCACTTCGTTGCCGTCCACACCTGCTAGTTGCCAACACTCGTCATCTGTAATTAAAACTTGTTTGCCTTTAAATTCACTAACTTTTCCTTTCGGGCGACACCTTAGCAGGGAAACGGATACTCAATTATTCTCTACATTTTCCGAAATGGCACAAACTCACACAAAAAAAGGACGAAAAATATGTGTCGTGCACTTTCTACATTTCCCCTCTTTTACTGGCAAAGGCGAAATTGCGAATAAAGTGCTCACTTTGTTCTGGAGAATGTGAAATTATTGCCTTAAAACAGTATGCGATCTTTTAATTAAATCTGTCAACAGCCATTCACAATATGACTGTGCCCAATATGAAAGGAAGCGTAACCAAAAACAACAAAATATTAAAGCACAAAAAATCAACAACAATAGGACTTTTGGAATAGGAATTTTGTGTATACGTATGCGGAATTTCACTTTACTTTGTTTATTTTTATTTTTTACAGCTCAAGTTCTGCTCCCGCTCGCCTTTGTTTTGCACAGTATGCCTGCTGCTCATTTGTATGTTCGCGCGTTGTTTGGCTAACCAAAGAAATACTTTCACTTATGGCGTAATTTTTATTGCCTGCTTTTAGGGGGACAATGCGCAATTTTACGTGGACATGTTAATCAATGTTGTCATTGAGCGCCAAGTTGGCCTACTTGTATGAAATATATATATGTTTATATGGGTGTGATTATTCATGTATATATATCTTTATATATATAATATATGTTTGCATATAAATGAAAATAAGGTGCGTTTCATAAATATAAGACACCCCAGATTTTTCAAAATATTTTAATTTATAGATTTCAGAGGAAAAAAAATTTTAAACATCGATTAAAATAACAAAATTTATCTGTTTCATTACAGAATAAAAAATCTGTTTGCATACATAAAGAAAATTTTCAGCAAAAACGTGTTTCCTGGCGTTTCCAAATGATAAGACACTGTTTATTTAAAGTGGTCGTTTAACAAAAGTATAATTTTTTCGAATTTTTTTTCTGACGTCTTGAATATTTTAGTTTTCTATGGAAGCATCATTTGCTTTAGCGATACAAAATAACTTTTTTTCATCGATTCTGCTAAATTTTTAAGGGGATACTTGTAAAATTCCGAAAAAAAAATTTTTTTTTTCATAAAATGTTAATATAATGCTTTAACTCTTTCGACCCCTGATGGTACTCATGCGTGCCACTTAAAGATTAAATGTCACAATAATGACTCTGTGAATTTCTGCTGGTTTATGCTATTCACCTGATCATCTCTACTCTTTTCTAAATACATACTGATAAGTTCCGTTACATTTTTTGTTGTCTGTACTAACGGAGTCTACTTTTTTGCATTGACAAGCAGTGAAAATTAAAATCGCGGTTGGTTTTCGCGGAGTTTTTCTAAGATAGTGCTAAGGTGTCAAAAATATAGAAATTACAATAAAATACAAGTTTTTAAAAGTGTTCACAATTTTTGCATGTAAGTATTTATAAAAAAGGTATAGTTTATAGTGGTACATATGTGTCTAAATACTACATAATGTGACTCTTCGTTTTGATCAAATTTTATATTATCCTTAGAAAATGGACACTGAAGATATCCGAAAAATCCTGGAAGACGAAGCTGATAGTACCAGCGAGTCCGAATACTTATCTAGGGGAAGTTCCGACAATGTTCTTCCAAGTGCTTGCACTATTTCCAGTGATAGCGAAGATTCAGTAGACGAGGAGAATGAGAATGCTGACGAGAGATTCTTACCTAGTGGTGTCTTGAGCTCAAACAGCGGTAACGATGATACTGAAAGCGACATTGATGACGTCGCTTCGAACCCCAGCGCATCGAAAATAAATATTATTTAGAATACTCCTGATGAAAATTTTTTACCAAAAAACACTGCTTATGGACTTTGAAACTGCACAATATCAAACCACATACCAAGACATTCAAGTACAGATCAGACACGACACGAAAGAAGTATTGGTATTGAGTAATTGTCACGAACCTACTGTTACTAATGTTACAAAAACGTTGAAAACAGGAAAAAAAAATTCCAGTGCAACGTCCAAGTCAAATAAAATTTTATAGACAGATCATGAGAGGAGTCGACTTAGCTGATCAGATGGCTGGGCTTTATGAATACGATAGGACATCGAGTAAGTGGTGAAAGAAAGAGTTTAACCGTCTGGTAATGATGACAGCAGCGAACGCTTGGGTTATTTATAACTACCTCAACCGGAAAAAGATACCATTCAAATCGTTTTTAGTTACTTTAGCTGATGCATTGATCCAGGACGGCGTCGGTTAAAACCTGGACGATCACCACAAATTACCAAACGCAAAGCAATACATCTTCCTGTTGAAAATACTCCACACCGTCGTTGTACCAATTGCAGCTCTCAAAAAATTCAGGCTCGCACTAAGACGATATGTAAAGAGTGCCACGTACCACTTTGCAAAACGTACTTCGCACATTACCATACAGGAATTTTATGTAAAAAGATACTTTTCACTAAAATTTTCTTGAATAATATAACAATTAAAAAAGTATAAATGAAAACAAAAATAAATAAAATATAAATGTTTGTGTATATTATTTCTTATTTCTAATGTGTGTTTTGCAAGACGGCTGGTACTTATTTGTACCACATAACATCCCGAGTGTTACAACGGCTTACCACCACCCACAGCGCCACCCTGTTATTGCATCTCAGATTTTTAATAATTTTTAAATTATGCATCACCTAATTAACCAACTTCCGAAAGCCGAAAGGGTTAAAAATATGTCAAAAAAATTTCAGAACGTAAATTTAAGTATTTCTTATATTATAGATCGTCAACCGTGACGACTCTATTCTTTGCATTCTAGCGCTGGGCTCTCCCAGTTACGTTGTATTCAAACTTTAGACGCGTTTTTCTCAAAACTATATTTTTCGAATTGCCGTACACAATAACTCGAAAAGTTATTGACCAATCTCCCTGAAATTTTGTACACATCTTTTTTATGATATTACTTTCTAGGTTTTTTCCCCCATTTTTGTTTAATTTATATAGAAATTATGACATTAATAAACAAAAAAATTTTGGTTTTTTTGTATTCAAGTCACTGACGCCGATGCAACAATGCCCGCCGATTGAGGAGCCCCGCTGCGACCTTCCTGGAAGAATTGAGTGTACATCCGCCATTTTAAATGATTAAAATAAAAAAAAAAAGTTTATTATTTTAATGTATAAATAAACTGTGTGCCCATTTTGAAAAAGTATATTGACTTCTTCATTTTAAATAATTTTAATAAAAATCAGGGAAAATATGGCCGTTTACAGGTATTTGTCCCCTTAATTGACGCTTTAAGCTCGCATTGGCGATTGTTGGCCTAAACTTTTCTGACTAATATACCCCAAATGTTTTCTATTGTGTTTAGATCCGGAGAATACGCCGGCCAGTCCATAGTTTCTATGGAACAATCGGTCAAATACTGCCTTGTTTCCCTGCTTACGTGGATTCGGGCGTTGTCTTGCTGAAAAATTAAGGGCACTTCCCGATTATCCTGAAGATAAGACTATTTTTCAAAACGTTTTTGTAGTCCCCACTATTCATTCGCGATGATGCAAACTGTATATCAAGAGTTGCTTTCGATGTAAACGCACCCCAAACCATAACAGAAGCTCCATCGAATTTGCGCTTGGAAAACAACAGGAGTCTCTTGCGCAAATCTCTCCAATAATTTAAAAAACCATTGGGTCTATCAAGGTTCAATTTTTTTTTCATCGGAAAATATAACCTTATTAAGAAATAACAAGAAATTGGGCAACATTAAAACTATTCCAAATATCTTGCTGAGCTCCAGCTGGTGTCTAGGTGTTTTTCTGTAAATTTTCCTTTCTTATTTTTGATAATTTTAATTGGTTGCACCTCTGTAATGTGCGCCAAACTGTTGTCTCTGAAACCTTATTTTGACCAACAGCGCCCAAGTTGGCGCAAGACTTAGTCGAGTTAGAAGCTTTTCTCATGATTGCTCGCTCTTCTCGAATTGATAGTGATCATTTTCTTCCAACGGGCTTCAAAATGTTGTAATTCTCAGGATTCCGTAAAAAACTCCGGATAACACAACGACTTGTGCCTGTCAATCAATTTGATTGACAAACCTGAATCTTTGTAGACCAAAATTTTTCCACGCTCCTCTTGTGCTAATATTGAACCCTTCGGCATTTTAGGTTAAATTGAATGAAATTATACAATAATTAAACTCATCCAAAACAACAATCAGCACCTTCCATCCCTTCAGAAGCTTATTTTCGGCGAGTGTCTTATCACAATGAAACGGCGAAAAAACTAGCAAAAGTGCAGCTGCTTGGAAAAAGATAACGGTTCTACAAAATAGAGTTGTCTTTCTCACTAGAAATAATTGATGAAGTCTTAAGTCTGTAACTGTTAAATGGCGCGAAATAAAATCTACTCCGGAAAGTAAACTCGAGCTTATGGTAGTTCAAAAATTGTATACCAAAGGTGTCTTGTGATTATGAAACGCACCTTATATACCTATACCTAAAAATAAATATAGGTATGGATTCCTATTTATAAATATTATATATAGCTCATGTAAATATAGCTATGCAAACATATTCATATGTAAGTATTTTGTGTTTATTTATTTGTCCTGAAAATGCTGACTGCGTAGGTGGATGAAATGCTAATTTTATGGCCATCACAGGCGACTTGATATCAATTTTAATTTAACTGTTTCGCTTCATGCACAAACGCTTGTATGTACTTTAGTACATCCAGATGTAGGATATATGAATTTTGATGTAATAGTGAAGTTGTAAGTTAGTTCTGCAACTCAGTTATAATTTTAATACACCGAAAAAAAAATACATAAAAAAAAAGTGCACTCTCTCTTAACGGACACCCAAGGGACTAACAAATTTATTAGTGAGAAAAGTATGAAAATAGTTCATAAAAATTTATATTAGATGTACATTCTGTCAAAAAGTACCCGGAATTGTTCAGTAAAACGCAAAATAATTGTTTAATCATCAAAATTTATTTTGTCACCTTCAAAATAGGCTCCATTCGAAGCAATACTCACACGCCAACGAGTAGTCCAGTCATCAAAGCACCTTTTAAATGCGTTTGAAGAGATCTTTTTCAGCTCCTTCCGCGAATTCTACTTACCGGCCTCTACCGACTCAAAGCGGCGTCCGGGGAGTGGCAATTTAAATGTTGGGAAGAGGAAAAAGTCATAAGTGGCTAAATCCGGTGAACATTTGTCGAGTTTTTGGTCAAAAACGTGTTCAAAATATTAGCCTTGTGAGACGTTGCGTTATCATGCTGCAATATCCATAAGTTTTCTTGCCACAAGTGGGGGAAGACAAACCATGGAAAGCCCAAAGGTCAATATAAAGGCTTCCATCTCTCAAAATCATTTTTTTTTAGTAAAAATTTATTCAAAAATAAATTTTTTTTTTTGAATTTTTTACAGAAATATGGCTTAAGATACTTTAATAAAATCAGTTGCATGTTATTGTACATCTTTTCAATAAGTTTTTAAAAAAAAATTAATAATAAAATATTGACAAATAAGCCCATGACAGAGTTTTTTTGGAGATATGTTTTTCGAGAGGTGCTCTGCGGTGCCAATCGGCATTCGTCGTAGAATCATCTGAAACTAAAAAAGTCGAATTTTTCAGTTAAAGTATGACGTAATGCTCCCCCCTACATTAATAAACTTTTTTTTTTTTCATTTTTGTAGTTTTGGTGGCAAAAAAACGTAAAACGAGCATTTTTGGCGAAAAATTTCGCCATATTTGTAAGTGAAAAACAACCTTAAAAAAAAAAAATAAAAAAAACAGTGTGGGGGAAGGTATTTTTGATTTAGAAAACGTGTGCCAAATTTGAAAAGAATCGGTTGAATAGTTTCGGAGTTGTGATTGGCACCGACTTTTAAGAAGTCGTTTCGGGAAAAACGCGTTTGAAAAAATGACTCTGAAAAATTATCTATGCTCCGCATTCGAGGTAGAGTGCCTACAAAGGCTATAACTTTGAGAGTTCTGCTCCGATCCACTTAAAATTTTGACACAACATTCTTGAAATGATTTACTATAAGATGAGTGAAGAAAAAAAATTTCGATTTTGTGACACACTACAGGCCAATAGTAGATGAACCACGAAACCCATTTGTAACATTTTGTGCTACTGCGAAACTAGCCGTGAAAGCCAAATATGAATGTTTCTTTATGGGGATAGGGATAGTCAGAGGCCCGAAAAAATTATGATTTTCAATATTTTTTTTTTTTTTGCAGACAGTTGCTTTATTTTACAAAAATAAAAACATAGCAATAATACATCATGTTTCGACTTAACTTAAGCAAAATTTTAACAAAAAAAAAATAATAATTATGAAAGTTATTGCTGTTTGTGTGGAGCCCGTTTCTCCAGAAGTGCCTTGGAGATTCATCTAAAATCAATCGGAGAAGAGAAATTAGTTTTATTAATAGATAATTCTGAAATTTATATTTCAGATTTTCGAAAAAAAACCGACAATTAATTGTTTAAAAAAAATTAAAATTTTTGAAAAAAATTAAAATTTTTGAAAAAAATTTAAATTTTTGAAAAAAAATAAAATTTTTGAAAAAAATTAAAATTGTTGAAAAAAAATCCTTTGATCAGGCACTAATTTTTCATGTTTTTCAAAAGCAGTATAAAATTTGTTGAAATGCACCAAGCGGTTTTTAAGTTATAGTGATCACCAGTTCAAAAAACTTAGTTTTGAGAAAAACGCATTTAAAGTTTTGCTCTCGAACGCTTCGGAGCGCCCGAGTGCCCTGTGTTACTTGTTGAAACTCGAAAAGTATTTGTCGGATTCACTTCAATTTCTCACGCAATATTTCTAAGATATTATACCTTAAGAAAATGCAAATAAAAATTTAAATTTTTTGAAAATTCTGACTACCCCTAACCCCTTATAAGACGTATTATGCCAAAAGGAATTGAGGTTTGTTAACTCTTTTTTTAATTTTTGTAGAAATGCTTGCATTTAAACCACCCTTTATGCTCCTAAATAGCCTTATGGACCAGTCCAAGCTACATAGTATTATTATTATGGAATATCCACTTCGATGTTGAGAAGGTCCTCGTTGCCTTTAGCTTTCTGTTGTACCTGCCTATGGCTTTTGAAAGCCATACAGCATTCAAACCACAAATTTTCTATTATTTCATTAAGTTTTTCCAAATTTATTTTTGCTCATGGCATAGTTTTTCAACTTTATTCTTCTTCTTCTTAATTGACGCGATAACCGCTTTCGCGATTTTGGCCGAGTTTAACAAAACGCTCCAGTCGTTTCTTTCTCGTGCTAACCGGCCCATTTGGACACACCAAGTGCAATCAAGTCCTTCCCTTCCTGATCTTTCCAAGAGACCTTCCTCTTCCTCTGCTACCACCAGCTGGTACCGCATCGAATACTTTTAGAGCCAGAGCGTTTGTATCCATTCGGACGACATGACCAAGCCAGCGTAGTCACTGGAACTTTATTCGCTGTGCTATGTTTATGTCGTCGTAAAGCTCATACAGCTCATCGTTCCATTGACTGCGATATTCGCCGTTGCCAATGTGCAAAGGTCCAAAAATCTTCGGCAGAATCTTTCTCTCGAACACTCCAAGCGCCGCTTCATCGGATGTTGTCATCATCCGAGCTTCTGCGCCGTACGTTAGAACGGGCATGATGACAGCCTTGTAGAGGCTCAACTTTATTAGGATCTCAATTAACATAGCTTCTTAACGTGTAATTCGGTTATGATGCCAAAACTATGTGTTCAGTGTCATCAATGTGTGATGTCACATAAACCTCGTAACAATAAACACTTAGGGGTGCCCAACGATTGGTACGAGCAAGGCTGAGTCTGGCAGCCTCTTGCAAAAGTTTGTTTCATTGCTTATAGCTCTAAATGCAGATGGCACCTGATCGACCCTTGAAGTGCTCTAATAACCCTCTCCAACCTACTCATTACAGTTTTTAGTAGTTTCCAGATTTATGGTAGTTATCGTGGCAACATCGCTTCCAGCGTTCTTCGAAACTTGAATTTTGATTAAAACTTGATAATTTTCCACCAAACTAAATTCAGCGCCAAACTAGCGCAGCTCATTTAAATTCATAGAGCCATCCTCCAAGTCATGTGATTTACATCACCGAGCGCGAAAAAGTCAACTGGCATTGAGAGTGAAAAACAATAGTTGGCAGCAAGGCACGTAGACCAATAAATGCATTCCTGCGCTCACACATCATGCGAGTAAAAGCGTTTTAACGGATTAGAGGCTTTAGGCAAAATGACGCGCGCAAAGAGAAAAACGAAAAAATCGAGTTGCAAAATCTGTGTTAAAATTCCGTAGAAAGATATTTAATATGCATTGCAAGTGCTTTCAAATTTTCTAATGCACGCACACACACCCACACACACACACACGTTGCCATTGAGCACGAAAATATTTTTCTGATTCACATGAATTCTCTTTAATTGTCAGTTTTTACGCAAAATTAAACGGCCAATGGGAATTTCGCTTAGAACGTGGGATTTGAGTGATAAAAATGTGTCAATATTTGATTTGACAGGACAAATCGGAAACAAAGCCAGCCCATAAATATTTAACTAGAAAAATTAAATTTTTATATTCCTCATAAATAAACATTTAGTTTAGGTATGAAAATACGCGCGCTTAATGCCTACAAAAGAGGAAAAACTACGTAAAATAAATAAGAAAAAAAACAAAATCACGTAAATCGCGTAAATCACGCGAAATGCCCGCTACTCGCCGCCATTTAGACAAGCTGGCATAAAATCCTCTTTCATTTCAAAAAAAAAAAAAACAAACAAACATTAGTCACAATGAGCTGTGTGATGCTGTGCGTCAGCCGCGGCGTATGATTGATTTGATCTGCCTGCTCTAATACCAATCATCGGACCATCGACGAGTAAACTTTACCGCCTTCGCCTCCGCCTTATTGGCGTATTTTTTGTTATTTTGTTGTTTTTGTTTTGTCTCTTTTGTTTTAGAAATCTCTATTCTTGTTTGAAGTGTTGTTGTCGTGGTAGTTGTGTTCCTTTGTTTCTGTCCAGGAATTTGAATAAATTCGAAATTGAATTCAGTCATCATTGACATTGCGTACCAACAAAATGAACTTAGTTGCCAGCATTTATCAGCCTGCTTGTCGCTCAGCATACTCGACATTGATTTGACTTGCATATTTCTTGTGAAAATCCTAGCGCAGAATTCAATTAAAACTTTTACGTGTGAAAAAAAGTTATGCAGACTTTGTTCCATTCTGTGCCACCCTGTGTTTGTAGAGGACTTTATCACGATTCAAAGTTGACATTTCTATTCGATGGAATGGCTTTGAAAAAATGTGTATGCGCGTACTCTGAATGATTCACTGCCATAGGAAATATAAGCCTTTATTTAGAAGTATACTGTGCACGGTTTCATATTGGAAATTTATTTTTCAAGTTGAAATGATGTAAGTCTTTGAGTTTAAGTTAGGTTGTCGTGCCCAGCACTCTGCAAGGGGCTGAGAGAGTAACCTTTCGCTAATGTTTAAAATTAAATTTAGTCAAGTTGGCTGTTTATTTCAACTTGCGGATTAACCCTTTTATTGAGCACAGAGGTGAAGGTAACCCACTGGAAGTTCTCTGAATGAAAGGTGCAGCTTTTCTACTGTCCAGAAGATTGACAAAGGGAATGGTAATACTTGTTTTTCCCCCTTGTTCACTCCTCTCGGAAGGACAGGGCCTCGACAAGACTCAGTCTTGCGTTGGTTTCGTTAAGCCGTTTTGATTTCTGACAGGGTAGGTGATTAGCCTGCCGCTACCAGACCTAAGTAGTGGGAATGCCCACCTGTCGCTGCTTAAGAACCATGCCTTCTTGCCGCTTGGAGCGCCATCTGTGTTTCGCATTTTTTTTGGCAGAAGGATCGCACAGATGGTTGAGGACTTCGCTAAATTTCATGTGTCTGCGCTATTACCGCGGTCGCCCGCTTCCTCTTGCTGGCGCCACTGATGCAATGTGTAACTGTGTGTTTTTCTTTGTTTTTTGCCAAATAATGCGCAGACTATTGTGCGGGAGTAAGCATGGAAAGGATAAGTTTTTGGGGTTGAAGAATAGAATTGGAGAATTTTTTTTTTGTTTGTTTTATAATCAGGGAAAGTAGGTAAATTTGGAAAAGTGCGATCAAGACCCTTTACGTGGGAGGCCGCTATATACTATACATATGTATATATTATAATTGGCGCGTACACCCTTTTTGGGTGTTCGGCCGAGCTCCTGTATCTGATGTTATTTCACAAATGGAGAGACCTACAGTTTCAAGCCGACTCCGAACGGCAAATATTCTTCAACCCGTATGAGAAAAAACTTTTACTTCATTTCGGTCTTTCACTATGTCTGGATTTTTATTCACTGTGTCTATGTTGTCCTAAGGCTCATACAACTCATGGTCCCATCGCTTGCGATACTCGTCGTCACCAACCTGCAATGGTCCAAAAATCTTTCGCAGAACCTTTCTCTCAAGCACTCCAAGGGACGCCTCATCGGATATTTTCATCGTCCAAGCTTCCGCGCCTTACCATAGGAGGGGAATTATGAGAGCTTTATAAAGTGTTGATTTTGTTCGTCGAGAGAGGGCTTTACTACTCAGTTGGCTACTTTGTCCAAAGTAGCACTTGTTGGCAAGAGAGATTCTACGTTGGATTTCAAGGCTGACAATGTTGTCGGTGTTAATGCTGGTTCCTAACGAAGTCTTTTACAACCTCGAAATCATAACTGTGAACAGTGACGTAGGTGCCGATATGCGGGAATGTAGGCTGTTTGTTTGATGACAGGAGGCACTTCGTTTTGTACTCGTTCACCACCAGATCCACTCGGTTTGCTTCTTTATCCAGTTTCCGATGGGCTAACTAACAGCGCGGTTGTAGGCCGATGATGTCAATATCATCAGCATACGCCAACAATTGTACCCGCTTATAAAAATTGTACGTGAGTCATTAAGTCATTTCAGGAATTTTATTTTTACAATAAAAAAAAGAAAAACGATATTTAAATATTTTAGGGTTTTTTATTTAACTCCTTGTACATACAAAAATTAATTTTTTTTTTAATTTTAATAATTTTAAAAATGGCGCTGAAGTTGAATCTCCTACAAAATTCGTTGTCCATTTTGGCTCTTCTATTTATCTGAAACACACCAAGCCAAAAAAATTATTAATCAGTATGACTGTAGATATGTGCCATACTATAATAAAAAATAAAAAAAAAATAAAAAAATGGCGCAGTTTTGAAAATGACACTCTAAAAATCAAGCTTTTTTCAGCTTTTTAATCAGAAAAATATGAAATAATTGAATTAATTAATTTTTTTTTTGACAACACCAGGCAAAGTCGTTTCGATATAAATGAGTTTAAAATTTGAGGTACAGGAGCGCGCGGACCGCTCTCTACTTAGTTAAGTAGAAGCTATAATATTGGGAATTTCCGCCTGGAAGTTTCACAGTATATTCTTAAGAAACTATACTTTCAAAATACCGAAAAAACCAAAAATCGATCTTTTGAAATTTCTAGAAAAGTAGTTTATTTCAATTTGCCTCCTATGGCTGTGTTAAAAGTTTCTTTTCGTGGAACAAAATCAACACAAAGACTACAAATTGGCCAAACACCCAACAAAGGATTTATTCGTCATTTATACCATATAGGGTGTTTCTTGAAGAGCTTGACAACTTTAAATGATAATATACAACAAAAATATTGTTGGAGTGAATTCATTAATATTTTTTTATTTTTTTACATTTATACTGATAAAAATCCAATTTTTTACTACTTTTTCCAATAAATCTGAATAATACATCGAAATCAGCCCAATTAACAAAAATGTGACGCAAATGATGGCTTCAATTCTTCCACCAGCTGTATTTTTTAAGCCAAGATCCTGTTGTATAATTTTCCACGTAGTCGAAAATAATTTAGAGCCCTGAAATCTCAGAGACTTAATACACATTAGCTTAATTTTCATTTTTCACTTCTCATTAATCATATGAATCTTTTGATAACTACCCACAGATTTATTCTATAGCACTACTTGGGACTCCGCATGACTTAAAACGATGTAGAAGTAAAATTGCACCCGAAGATCATCGTACAAATATCAGAGAGAAGGCAGCCGATAGTTGAGACGCAATCGGATCGGCGCAAAATATTATGCAGAATTTCTAAAGCATGCGACTAGTTGCTGCGGTATTTTTTACAGCAATCACTTCACATTAATCTTGCTATACAGAGCCGCCGGGTAAGTCGTTCTTAGTATGTACTTAAGTGTATGACATGAAAATTAAAAGATGTAAATTGAAGAAATAACCCATATGCGGATTGCGTACTCAACTAATGGAGAGTCGAATTTCATATGAATGAAAAAATTAAAAAAAATGTGTGACTACTCGTAAAACAAAAAACTTAATTCTGGGTTCCAATGTCATGAGAATGAGTAAAATTCGTTCTCTCAAACTGGAGGATATTTTCAGATAGAAGCTAAAGAATATGGAAAATTCTTAAAGGTCTAGCTGTCTCTGTCTCTGTCTCTATTCTATCCTATCTTTTTCTCTCTGCCACTTCTCTTCTTTCCTTCGTGACTATTTACCCTTTTACTTTCCAGAGCTTTGAGTACAATGGGATTTTTAGCCTGAGTTTTCAGGGGTTCCCATGCTCTTGGTGCTTCTTGGCTAGCCTTTTTCAAATTTTTGTTTCAATTTCCTTTCTTCGACAAGCATCCCGCACCATTCTTGATTTGTCACCGTGCTATACTTTTTTTTTGTATCTGGGATCAAATGCTGTACCTGCGGATCTTCAAACAAATCGTTGTTCGTCAGATATTTATTTTGATTAATCCGACCATTGAAATTGAAATTGGAATTTGAAAAGGTCGAGCCAAGGAGCACTAGGAGATTTGGTGGCTCCTAAAACACTCAGGCTAAAAAGCCCATTGTATTTAAAGCTTTGGGAAGAGGGTAGATAGTCAAGAAGGGAAGAAGAAATGTATCAGAGAAAGAGATAAGAAAGAATAGAGACAGAGATAGAGATAGTTAGTCCTGTGAGAATTTTCCAGATTCTTTGGCGAATCTGTGAATATCCTCCAGTTTTAGAGAACGACTATTACTCATTCTCACGACATCGGAACCCAAAACTCGTAGCCGTGCTCTAGCAAAGGCAGGACACTCATAGAGAAAGTGCTCAGTGCTATCCGCTTCCTCCAAGCATGACAAGCATATTGAGTCCTCAATGATTTCAATGGTGGTCATATGCTGACCCCATGGGTTGTGTTCTGTAATAATACCGGCCATCAACCGAACGTCTTTCCTTCTAAGTTTTAGTAGAAAGTTTGAAAGTTTTGTGTTCGGACTTGTCACAAAACACTTTGCAGTAGTGCAGCGTTCTAGACCGGACCATCGCTCTTTATGTAAATTGCACACATAATCGCTGATCCAATTCATGATTCCTGCGGAACTGAATTCAATTATTGGCTCTGGCCCTTGTGGGGACACCGCAATTTCGTTTCCTTGAACACCCGAGTGTCCCGGAACCCATATAAGTACAAGCCTGTTTTGTCTTGCGACAGAATTAAGCCTCTTCTAACATTCTTGAACAATCTTTGAGGTTTGCTTCGCGTTCTAGAGAGCCGTCAGTGCAGCCTGACTGTCACTGAAAACTCCAATCTGTTTCCCGCTCCATCTCCTCTCGATTATCCATTCCGCAACTTTCAGGATGGCAAAAACTTCTGTTTGGAAAATAGTAGCCATTTCGCCCATAGCATAGTGATACTTATTATACTATTGTTTATGTACCATCGGGCTCCAGACCCTATTTCAATCTTCCACCCATCGGTAAAGAAAATATCCGTCAAACCTCCCTGCATGCATTCTGGATTGCTCGATTGCTCATGCAATGGAAATCTGACATGAAATTTCCTTTCTTTCCAATAAAACTATGGGTATCAGGTCGTCTTTAGGTGCCGAAAACAGTGGATACTGCTCAGATAGCAACTTAAAGATTTCTGTGTGTCCCGAAGTTCTGTCTTCGTGCCAGAAACCATATTTATAGAGTCCATAGTACGTTTTTCCGGCTTCTGTGGAAGATGTGTGTTTGTTTTTTGCCAAATGAAACCTTTTCGATTTGTTCTGTAAGCTCAGTAATGGTACTCTTCTGGGTGTTCTTGCCCTTATTCAAGCTTCTACCAACTTGCATTGAACTGCCCGACTTACAACTTGCAAATTTAACTTTGTTTTTGGCTCGTTTGATGACAATAAAAGGCTTAATTTTGCTTAACGCATGAGTTTTTTGTTTTCTCTTCCCAGATTTTTACATTTTCTTCCTCGAGTTGCAGCTGAGATTGCACTTCTTAAGCATTGTTTTATGCTGCCACAATAAAAAAATAATTCACAGAAACTGCAAGCGATGTGCGTATTTACTACGAAGGTTATTTTTAAACGAATGAATTGAATGTAAACCAGAATTTAAATATAAACCATGAATTTGGAATATCCGAGAACTTTTTCTATAGAAACCTTTCAAACTTATTTTTATTTTTTATTTTTTTTTACATAAAATTCCCTGAAAAGTTGAATTTTAAATGCATCGTAATCCTTATGAAGGCGTAATTTTCAAAAAGTACAAGTAAGCACGTGAGGCATCGTAATTCTCGTGAAGGCATATTTTCTAAAAATTCAAGTTAACATATGCGGCACATGACTCTCTGTTTTTCTTTCATCTTTATTATGCCGTCAACATACAAAGTGTATCGACATGTATGCGTGTATACATATGCCACTGCCATTCTTTTGTAAACATTTCAACCATTCCATTGAAGTTCATGTTACAGCTAAGGATATGAGGAATATTTGTTTGCCTAACAAAAGCGCACACATGAAATTTTGCTTACTTTTAAAGCTTCAGCGTCTACTTCTCACCTTCGAGCGTCACATTTCACTTGTGGTAGCTCATAATGTTGGAATGTGTCAGCAGCTAACAATCATTTATTCATATTCAAATTTTAAAAGTTGTTAAAAATATTGAAGATGAGCTCCAAGTGAATTATGGTTTGTCAATATCGCACTCAGCAGCTTTGTGGGCTTGTCCGGAAAGGAAGAACTCACGGAAATTAATATCATATTATACTTTTCGAAAAACCATTTCGCTATCAAAATGCAATGACACATAATCTTAAGCCACTAAATTTATGCTACATATCTCTTGTACAGAAAGCGGCTATGAAATTCCGACGCTGGTGCTCCATGTCGTATGAGCGACATTAAAGTGAATCGAAATTTCATAAAATTGCAACTACAAATGGAGTGCATATGTGTATGTATGTATATATTTAACAGCGCCAATAACAAAAATTTCCTCTACGATTGCATTATGACGTCATAAAAGAGAACACTAAATACACGTAGATCGCATAAAATGGGCAACGCATGCTGACGTAATGTGCATCTCATAAAATGTTGAATAGATAGCCATTTGGCGAGTTAGTGAGTCATTAGCCATAAAAAAATTACCAGATCGTGACAGCAGCTTACTGAGAAAATTTCGGGAAAGTGTGAATTACAGTAACTATTTTAGTGCAGTTATAAAGTGTCTTACTCTGCGGTTTGTCAACATCTTTCCAATTACAGATGATTATAGTAAAAAAGTTATTAGAATCTTTAATCAACAAATGAATGTGTGTGCATATGAATATTTACAGCTGAAAAACTGGATACTTCAAATGCCATCGTCGCAGCAGACAACTTAGCATTTCTTTGGTATATCTCCCCAATACCTCTGACTACGTAGGAGCACTGCATTGCACTGTTGGAACAGGGCAGAGTTTTAACTAAAAATATGGGTACCATTATACCATCTTAAACGTGGCATACTGGCTAATTGAGAAAAAGTGGCGGGGTAGCAGTATTGGTATTTTTAGTGTCAGTCAAGCTGCACTGAAAGCCTTTGCTAACCCACGCTGCTCTTGGAAGTTAGTCAGTGAATGTAAGACAAAACTGAACAGTGTTGCAAAACACAACAAAGTTAGTCTTATTTGGGTACCTAGACATTGCGGTATTACAGGCAACGAGTTAGCTGATGAATTGGCTAATGAAGGCTCTGCAAGTATGCCATTAGGCCCTAAACCCTTTCTAGGTCCCAATTCCGCATCGATCCAACTACGGATTGATGACTTCATGAGGTCTACCCATAGAGGTCGTTGGTCTGGGTTGAACTTGTGCAGAGTAGCCAAGTGCTTTGTGAAAGAACCAAACAGGAAAATAGCGATCTTTCTCCTAAAACTCAGCAGAAAGGACCTGTGAGTGCTGGTGGGCGTAATCACAGGACACAACGCATGTGGTGAGCATATGGTTGCCATGGGGGTTACCGACAGCCCGAAAGGCCTATCCTGTCTTGAGGATGACGACACTGCAGAACATTTTCTCTGTAGCTCTCCGGCGTTATCCAGAATCAGACTTAGGATATAGGGTTGCGATACACTGAGTATGGATAAAGTTAATACTCTTCCTATTCCGGATCTCTTAAGATTCATCAATGAATCCAAGAGATTTGTGGAGGAGTATCCTCAAACAAAATTTTCCGTCTTCTATATTCTATATTTCCTATCTCTCTATTCTTTCTAATGAAATCTATCCGGGTATAGTACAATGGTCTCCTGACTGAGTGCTTGGACTTCTCCAACCCGTCACAAGTCTAATCTAATCTAATGGGTACCATTAGCTCGATAATTTGACCGGTACAAAGCTTATGAGTAATGATGGAGGAAATTTTGAATTTTATCATGAAGCCAGTTAGACGCTCTTATGAAGCGTAGGATATTTAAGAGAGTCTAAAAAGTGTTTCCCTTTCCAACTTCGATCTATTCCAAGCTAAGGCTGGACAATTACAGAGGAAAAGTTTCTACTATTTCTTCCTCTTCTTCGTCTTCACAACTCCTTCAGTATTCATGGGAAAATACTCCTAGCCTAAAAGAGTGCCTAACTAACAGCTAATGACCGGTGACATAAGCCATGATGGCCTGAGTGTACTCGGTCTCCATTGATTTGATGGCCGCTTGGTTATCCAAGAAAATATTCATCATAGTTTTTGTTACGGCGTGCGTGTTAAGGTACCCAGTTACCTCCTTTATGGTCTAGACTTCTGTCTCATAGACGCTGCAGTAGTCCGGGAGTCGGTCAGATAATTCTAATCCAAATTATTTTGAAAAAACTACATAACCTACTTTATTTTCTTGCTTAGATTCATCCGTGTAAAAATTGAACTCGCCTCTTCATGGTCCTTGCCTCCCTCTTCTTGACTCCATTCGAGCTCTTGGAGTACGGCTTTGACGACTTGTGCAATAGGGGCCTGGCGTTGTCGTGAAGAGGTATAGTTTGACCATGCCGATCAAGTCTTTTCAATCGACTAGCCTCATTCACGTAGTGTACCTGAGCAATGTAGGGCTCCATATTGACCGTAGTCTTCTTTTCGAGCATTTCCCAGTACACCATGCCCTCCCAGACCCATCAAACACATATTATGACCTTTTTTGGATGAAGATCCGGCTTGACTTTCGGATTTGGCGTATCTCATGGAGCCACCCACTCCTTTCTTTGCTTCATATTGATGTACCTATAGGCACCATTTCTCATCTCCCGTGACAATCAGTACAAAGACCGATATTTATGTCCGCGCGTTGCTCGATGGCGGGCGAGATGCTGAGAAGCAGTTTGAAGGCAACTTTCTTTGTTTTTTTTTCGTTGAGCTCGTGAGGCACCTAGGCTTCCAACTTTTTGGTAAATCCCATTGAATAAAGATGATTGAGAATAGTTTTATGATCGCAGTTAATTTTTTCCGCCCTTTCTCGATTGGTTTGGAACCGTTCTCCTTCAAAAGTGATTTAAGACGTTCTTGTCGACGTCACTGTCGCCACTTTTGAACTTTGCAAACCATTTCCGTGCTGAAGACTAGTCGAGTCACCTTCTCCATACACGGCCCAAATGTCCCGGGCTGCTTCGGCAGCTTTTTACCTCAATGAAAAGCAAAGAATATCAGGTGTCCAAAATTTTGATTTTTGCCTCCTGGGTATTCCATTTCTAGGCATCAAAGCTAATAAAAAAATTTAATAACTAAAAAATAGAATTAACATACATAGTTTCGTAGAGCAGAAAGAGTTGTATTGAAGGAGTACTTACCCTTTGCCAAACAGCAAATAAATCGTAGTAAAATAAAAGAAAATATAAAAAACTTATTCCCCAACCCATATTTTTATTATTATTATTAAGTGAAAAGTAATGTTGTTTTACACTATTTGAAAAAAGATATTGAGACTTTCGGCTTAATAGAATTAAAAAAAAAATGTTTGTGACCTAAATATACCCACTGATTTTCCATAGCCAAATAAAATTAGGAAGTATTGGCAATTAAATAAACGAATTGATTTTCCATCGCCTCAACAAGTAATCAAACAAAACGCTTTAATAAATGTTGCCAACTTTAAAACCAGAATGCTTGCCATCTAATTTCATGCAGTTGACAGCTGTCAAGCGAATAGCGGCACTTCCGCAATCCACGATACGCACATAATCGTAACCGCAGCGTCGAATGTTCACGACGTTGAAATTACCGCAAATAGCAGTCAGCAGCAGATATTCTTGAGCATCTGAAGCCCACGTGACTGTGGTGGCAATAAAAAGTACGCGCATAGATTCGCTATCAGGAATGGTTGCGTTAGCAAAACTGAAGTTGAAAGACATGCATCACTGCGGCCATAAACTAGCCCTTCACTGCTTATATCAGCGAAATATAAAGGTAATTATATAAATTCTCATGCTGCAGACGTCTTAGACACCCCACACCCACACATCGACTCATATTTATGGAAATTTCCACACGACTGCAGCAGTTTTTGTTTTGAGTCTTCAACCTTTAAAAACTTTCGCAAAAGGACTTAAGTATCAGCTGAATGTCAGGATTTCTTATGTTTCAATGTTACCACTTTACTTCGGTTATATGTATTTATAAGTGGGTGTGTATGCAAGCATATTTAGCATGACATTGTTATTACCCCCAGTCAGTGGCTTTGACGTTGTTGCTGATATTGCGTTTGCTGTTGCTATTTATATTTGAATTTACACAACTCAGGCGCCGAGCTGTCATAGCCAGCCAAATATTCGTTTCAATGTAGGAGTGGCTGCGTAAAGCTGCTGTCAAGTTATGGCTTTTCAAGGAAATGATTCGCTCTCAAGGCAACAATACAGCAAATAACAGTGGCAATAAATTTATTTAAGGGACATCCGGTTTATTATAAAGGCGTAGACAGCTTTTTATGGCGGGGTAGTTTTGATTTAGTATTTAGTTGTAATTTATGCAAAGTAAATAATCTGTAAGGGGTATGAAAACAATAACTCATGGTGGTATAAATTATTAGTAGACTCTTGGCAATAATTAAAGAGCGAAGTTCAGTTTTCGTGATTTCATCTGTTGCGATTTCTGTGTCTGAATGCATTGTCAGAGAAGCAAACCATTTCAAGCTCACAAAATAATAGAAATATGAGACAAATGTCAGTCCACTTTATAATAAATTGTTCGGCTCATTTAGCTCTCTAAATATGCCTCTTGTGTAATCAAATCACTTCAACGTAATCTCAACTAACTCAAGCAGCCGTTTGTCCTAATTTAGAGTACATTTTGGGCATCGCTTGATGCCATTCTACATTTAAGTTAGGGTCAATGTAATACAAGCCTCAGAGGCTGTAAGCATCAAAGCACATCTTTTTATCCCTAGTATATCTAGAAAGTGTCTCAAAAATTTGGAGTGTGGACGTTTAAATATCTATATAGAAATTACACAAAAATTGTCCGTGTCCTTCGGTCTTCAATTTTTTACCTTGCGACCATTATTCGGTATTTCTGTCCTAAAAAAAGCCGTACTTACATACATACATTCGTACTAATATTTGTTATAGATGGTATAACTCATAACGATGTGGATCTCTTCATCTTTACATATAAACGCATATAAAAATAGGATGTTCAAAAATTTATTGCACTTAAGACTGTTATTGGGAATATTGTAAAGTTTTAATACAAAATAGAATTTTTTTATAGCGTTGCCACCTAATTTTTACTAGGCATAAACAAGAATTTAAGACACAATTAACTTAATTGTTGGAATAAAGGTATTAGAAGAAAAATGTTTGAAAAAACAGAAATGATAAGTATTTTTAGCGGTGTTGCCAACTAATTAAAAAAAAAATTATGACACAATTAGTTTTATTATTGAAATAAAGGTAATAGAAGAAAAATGTTTGAAAAAAAAACAGAAATTAGAAACATTTTTGAGCGGTGTTGGCACCTAATTTAAAAAAATTTATGGCATAATTGTTTTAAATATTGAAATATAGATATAGAAGAACGGTATATGGAAACACTGGAATGATACATATTTTGGAGGGGAGTTGCCACCTAATTTTTACTTGGCAGAAACAAGAATTTATGACACAATTAACTTAACTATTGAAATATTTTATTTATTTATTTATTTATAACAAATTATAGAGTATAAATTAAGAAAAGCGGCACTAGCTACGAGGCTTTCAGTCAGTTGAAATAATATAAAGATATTAGAAAAAAAACAGACATTTTTCAGAAGTATTTTTAAGCGGTGTTGCCACCTAATTAAAAAAAATTATTGCACAACTGATTTAATTATTGAAATAAAAGTATAAGAAGAAACATGTTTGATAAAAACAAAAATTAGAAACTTTTTTTCAGCGGTGTTGCCACCTAATTAAAACAAAAATGTATCACAATTGTTTTAATGATTGAAATATAGATATCAAACGAAAGGTATTTGGAAAAACTGGAACGATACATATTTTTGAGGAGCGTTGCCACCTAATTTTTTGAGAAAAAATAAAAATAAATTGCAACATGCATTAAATGTTGAAATATGAAGATCAAATTCAAGGTGTCTAAAATTGTTTTTATTCAAAAGCATTTAAAATATTTGTTAGGGACGTGTCCAACTAATTTTTAAGGGGAAAACAGAAACGTTTTAAAAAATTGTTTTCATTGTTAGACCATTCTCAATGTGTACTAAAAAACAGCTCTCAACCAAAAAGATCTTTCAATAGCCTTGCTTCCTATTTTTCAATGAAAAAATAGAAATTATTTACAAAATTGAATTACATATGAGGATATGGAAGAAAGCTTAGAGCTTAAAAGCGTTGCCATCTAATTTTTAAAGGAACAAGAGAAACGTAATGTAAAACTGGATTCAATGTTAGAGAATGGCAAAGTGTACTATAAAGTAACTTTTATCCAAAACGACATTTCAATGGCGTTGCCACCTGATTTTTAATAGAAAAGTAGTAATATAAAAAATAAACATTGAATGCAGCATGCATTAGGTGTTGAAATATGAAGATCAAATGCAAGGCGTATAAGATAGCTTTTATACAAAAATGTTTTTTAAGGGCGTTGCCACTTAATTTTTAAAGGCAAAATAGAAACGTATTAAAAAACTGAATTCAATGTTACAGAATGTATCTCTTAAAATTTGTTATTTTTCACAAACTAAATCTCTGAATTGAAAACCCCTTAAAATATGCTCAATGGTTTCACATACGCCACGCAAGTCCATCATTCATTATTATTCAAAAACCCAACCCTCTTCCGCCTATCTTCATTAAAACGAAATTCAACAGCATTACGACCAAATGCCTTTAAGCAATTCACAAAACCTCAAAACTATATATGTACTTGCATGCATGAGTATGCGCTTGCTACTCATGTACGCACACTCGATCGTACACATTTTCGCACACCCTCTGGTGCCCAGCATGGAATACCGTATAATTACATACGTGCGTTTACTCATTTTTGTTCTCCATACACTCACTTATTTTGTACAAGTCTATGTGTGTAGGGTATTTGCACTTGTATTTTGTAGTGTATTTGCACTTGGTGTATTTGTGTATCTGTGTATTTGTATGGGTACTTGTGCTCCACACAATACAAAATGATTGCCAAACTTACTCTCCCTGCCCAATGACCTCTGCTTGTACTATTCACCGCTCACCACAGCTCTCGGCGTGGTCTCTCTGCCAACCACTTTGGCACGTACAACCTCAATATGCTTGGGTTTACAGCGGGCTTGGCTTGTCAATTCATTCAGCCAACTTGGCTAACCAACCAGCTGGTGCGAATGATTATGGTTCCTGCTAGCGACTTGCTTTTTACAGAAATATGCGGGTATTTTATTTACAGATGTACATATTTAGCTCTGCTTGCACTTAATACTTTTTAGGGTTTGAATTGTTAATTAAAATTTGGAATTAATTTAGTGTTTCCCTTCGCGAGCTCTGGAGTGCTTATGAAATATTCAAAGTTTTAATACTTTCTATTTCATATTTAAAAGCCATTCCGCGCAGTTTTTTGTTTTATGTTGCTCCAAATGTTATTCAGCGCTAATCCAGCTTATTGTTTCTGCACTACAATTGATTGCTATAGTTTAACAATTGAAAAGGAGCGAATGTTTGAAACATTATGAAGCTGTTCGGAGCAATTTTTTGTATATTTTATATTTTATTGGAATTCATTTCTGTCAATCACGGGCAAACAGTGATTCCCGGTGAAAACAGTAAATCGGTAGTAAAATAAGTAAAATGTCCTTGAATCACTTTGAACTGCGTTTGTTAAATAACTCAATTCATTTATTCATAAATATTTGCTCTTGATTGGTGTAATAACTTAAGCCAGAGTCAACTTTTTGTGAAGTGTAGTTTTTGTGGCTAGTTTTTCTATTTTAATCGCACTCAGTGCTTTTTCAGCTGGGAATGAACATTTAAACGAAGTATTTTGGGATGATGAAAAAACTGTAGCTTCGGATAAAGGCACAACTTAAACAAGGCTCAATCATACGATAAGGTCAGGTCTTTCTGCAGGAAAGACCTCACACGAGTGGTGCCATACCTGTGGCTAAACCAGGGCCCAGATCGCACTCCGTCCCTTCAGGGACTGCCCCTACGGCAGCGAGACCCATTACTGGTCGCCATCCCAACCCTGTCTCAAGACAAGTTAACGATAACATTCCATCCACGTCTCTCACGTCAACCAAGCCCTTGGGAAGCAAGGACGGCCCTGTCCTAAGACATGCTGAGCTTGCTGTTTCCGTCACTCCAAGCGACCCGCGAACTCCAGAATGAGTAACACCCCTTGACAACGTCGGCGGCAAGGGATTACATGGCTCAGCCAATGGTTAATGCAGCTCGCCCTTCTGACATAATCACTGCCCCAGGTGGTACCGACCCCCGGAAGCTAATTAGAGCTTCAGAAAGGTACTACCGTACCAAGCGTTCAGCCTTCAGGATCCTAAAGAGATTAAATGATATCAAACTAAAGGATCTGACGGAGGAACAGTCAGACTCCAAGGCGTGGGCTGAAGCCTTTATTGCCGATCATCATCTCTTAACGAAATGGCTGAGTCATTTCCCATAATGATAACATGTGTTCCTGGCCATTGTGACATTGAGGAGAACTGCAGAGCCGATGAACTAACGAATATCGGTACCAAATTGACTGATGAGTACATAGACAATGACATAGGCATAGCCTTGCAAACATGCAAGCTACTTATCCTTGAAGACATTGTAGGAGTAGCTAATGAAAGATGGCGTAATGAAGCCACTTGCAAAATTGCTCGACAGCTGTGGCCGGCTCTCAATGCTAAACGCACGAACTTCTACTAAGAAGAGATAAGCACAATCTTAACACACTGATTTCGGCCACTACCTAATCAGTAGGCACGCCCAGAGAATGGGTGGCAAGCACATGACTTCTTGTCTAGACGAGGAAGAGGAAGAGGAAGAGACGATCCCGCACCTTCTGTGTCCTGCTCTATCCAGACGTATACTCGCTATTTTGGGTAGACAATCCTCTAATGAATTGGAAGATCTCGGCTCTGTTGGAATTAAGGGTCTTAGAAAATTTTTGAAGAGTACACATTGGTTTTCGATTTCGTTCGGGAAACCTTGATACCTCGCAGGAATCCTAAGAGAACTGATTGGTCTCTTTTCCACAGGGTTTTCTGCAAGAAGCTGAACAAGAGTAAGTTTTTGACTACCACTAGGGAACAACTGGACTTGCAAGTTAGACACTTGGAGGGGTCCTATCAGACTGCCTTTAAAGTGGCCTATCCAGTTTCATTTAGCAAGAAAGACTTTCCTCCCTGGTGGAGTAAGACGCTGACCGACTTGAAAGAAAAGGTTAGGAGAGTCTTCAATAAATGTTATCAAATAAGGAACTTTCAAGATTACCTAGTAATTCTGAAAGAGTATAAGAAAGCCATCAGCCATAATATGCAATTAAGGGAACTAGCAACAGAAGAGTTACATTGGTGTTTTGAAACTAGATATATACAAATAGATAGATACTTTATGAGGTTTGCACTTCGACTTGAGTAAATTTTTACTGAAAATTATTGTATTTGAATTAAGTATATTCAGCGCTAATTCAGCTAAGTAAGCTTTTAAGATTAAGGCAATTTTTAATGAAAATTGTCCAAATTATCTTCGAACAAATGATTTCCAGAAGGATAGACTTTATTTTTCTTTCATTTTTTGACACGTGTGGTAAAATGTAGCTATTTCTGATTTTAAATACTGATCATTAATTACACTTTGAATTATTTTCCGAAAGTCATGAAAACTCCTCCAAAAAGTTTTTTTTCTGAATAGCGGTCGCTGCTCGGCTGACAATGGCAAACCTCCAATTGTTTTTAAGTTCTGAAAAATGTCCTCATAGACAACTATATTCCGTTCAGAGGTGGCATACACCTGTGGGTTCCTCCCAAGGGTTATTGATTTACCATGTTTGCTCTTTAACTGTGGTAAAAAATAAAATTATCAGGGGAACTTCGGTTGCCACGTAACTTGGGAGATTCAGTCGAATTCTGCACGATTATTTCACATGTATTCACGCACTCGTCCAATTAGTCGTTGTTCAGATAGCAACGAATCAGCATGAGCAACCACCAACACAGTCTCAGTTTCTTGTAAACCCATATCTAGTGATGTCAACTCATCAGCTGGTTCTGTCAAATTTGCTCAGAACCGAATAATGGCTTTAGCAGCCCAGCACACCTCTAAAAACCTTATCTCCATGAGTTCGTCCATTCGTGAAAAGCCATCAAGACGCACACCACAAATAGGAGGAGGAGTGCTCGGTCAAGTCCCCAACAAAAGGTGGAAGCGCTAATTATTATTATGATTAATTTTTTTTATTTTGTGAAATTCACAATGAAAATTTTTTTGTTTAGTTTCATTTTAATTATATTCAGCGCATATTCAGCTAAGTATAATAATAATTAAAGCTAGCAAAAGTTAAGTTAATTATTTTCGAATAAAAGATTTCCGCTGTCATAGACTTTATTTTTCAGTATTCTTTAAACAAATTTACTGCTGAATCAAATGATAAGATTCACAAACATATTTCTTATTTTAAACACTAAGCAGTAATTAAATTTTATTTTTTTTCTATAATTTTGTGAAATAAAAAAAAAGTATATGCATACATATTTTTATAATTTTTTTATTGTATTTTAATTATATTTACCAATTATTCAGCTGAAAAAAAAATGTTTTTAACAAGTTTTAAGCTTTCTTTGAGAATTACGAACTTTCACTTTATTCTTGTTGTTATAAAAGTATTGCAAATTATGTCTAGCATCACTCACTCATCCCATGCATTTTATTAAACAAATTCCTGGTATAATATTTTCCAGTTGCTGGCTTCTTGCTAGAGTTCTATTCTGGTCGTGTAACTGTCAGTCAATTTACTTGTTATCTCGCTTTCTATCAAAGTTTCCTGAGACACGTATTTGCATCATCAATTTCATGTGCTGAAATGCAGTTCTCAGAAAATACCTACATATCTACTTTGAAGGCATGCAGTACTCCGAGAGTGTGAGAGGACGTCAAAGACACTGTTGTTGTTTATCGCAGACGTGCAGACAGGAATAAACACTCTTTGACACAGACACGTATTTTATCTTAACCTCCATTAAAGTTCTGCTGTCGCTTAAATTATGCAATTGCATATTTCATATTGGTATAACTGAGCTGGATAAAGCAAAATGTCGTGCAGTCGTTATATAGAGAAAATAGGCAACATCGTCAGGGGAAAAATCAGGGGAATTATCATAAATCAATGAGAAATGAATTTAAATTTGTATTTAATATAATGAAAAATTGAATGGGCCGTGAAACTATGTTCTGGGTTGCCCATATTCGACGGACCCATGTGTTTTTGTTTTTTTAATCAAAGAAAAACGCAATTTTTTTGATGTTGACTATAATAATCATTTTATTTGGTTCAAGTAGATTTGTTGACATCACTTTTTGAATATGATATCTCTCAAATGGCCGCCTTGAGTCTGTACGGCGTATTGTGCCCGTTTTGCAGCATTTTCCATAGTTTTAGCTAACATTTCGGCTGGAATAGCGGCTATTTCCTCACGGAAGTGGTTCTTGAGCTCTTCTGTGGTCTTTGGCTTATTAAAATAAACATTTGATTTTAAATATCCCCACAAGAAGAAGTCAGGTGGTGTTAAATCGGGCCAGTCAAAATCGCTATTTTTCGACATCAAACTACGAGGAAACAATTTCTTCAAAAAATCGATTGTGGTGTCGTTTTCGCAATAACGCCGCACCAAACAGTGACTTTTTAGTCGTAAAGAGGTACCTCTTGAATTTCATGAGGCTTTTCAGTGGCGTAAATACGGCAATGTTGCTTGTTTACCGTCCCATTCAATAAGAAATGAGCCACATCGGACATGATGATTTTGTTCTTCTTCTTCTTCTTTTGACTTCTTTTGTTGTTGCGTGTTCTGTTCCATGGTAAAAATCTGCTTGGACTGACGCTTCCAACGCGGTATGTCATTAAGCGATCTGACGTCTCTGTCAAAAGATACAGGGTTGCCAGATGGGTCCGTCGAATATGGGCAACCCGTTACCAAAATTTTTTTAAAAGTTCAGAACAAAAAAATTTAAATTTTTATAAAAGTTTAACGAATTTTATACGTCTAGTGCAAACTTTCAAATTTGGGTTTATTTGATATTTGTTTTAGAATGAACTATATGGAAAAAAAATTTACGAAAAAATAGAAAAAAAAATCCCAAAAAAAAAGTGGCCAAAACTGGTCAAAATATAGCGCACTTATTTTTTGTCCATGAGCGTATATAGATTTATGCCTGTTTATACCTGTAAATGGAATACATGTATATGTATAAACATAATATCTGCTAAAATTATTTAAAAATTTGATTCAAGTTAGAAGAGGTGGGCTTCTGGAGGCGATGTCTCAAGGGACTTGGTAGCATTTTAAACAGTTAACACCGTATTTCTCTGAACTTCATACCAGTCTCTCTATCCGCAAACTGGAGTTTAAGGGCCGAGCCAGGGCAATCTTAATATGTAGGTACGACTAGAACGAGGGAAAAAGCTGGTACCTTTGTCAAACTGGACAACTCCTGTAAGGAGCAGATCAAATCTCTTGGGTGTGCAGGTAATATTTCCCTGATCTGGGTTCCAGAGCATAGGAACATAGAGGTCTCAGAGATTTCTTACCCGTAATCAATTTATTTGCTGACGTCACAGGGGATCTGACAGAGGTTTTTTTACGACAAAACTGAGATTATGTTGGTGATATAAGAAAAAATAAGCCAGCCCTTGTTACCTATTTCTGCATACAATTACTTCGCTGCCGTCTAAATTACGATTGATTGGAAAAGCGTAAGAATGCATGTGAAATTATCGGGCACAATTCCTCACCCGAATCCTCTATGATATGGCAGCCGAAGTTACTTTAAATATTTTGCTTCGGATAGTGAAAACCTATAATCTATCACTCTTTGGTCATCTAAAATTCTAATAAGGGGCCATGTTTAGAGGCATTTTGTGCGTTGAAATTACAGATATACATTTGAGGGTTTTTAGTTCTAGCGCACCATGGATGGCTATCGGTTTTTTGGGCTTTAGATTGGGTAATCGTACTATCAGCAAACTTAGGCATGCCAATAAGCGTTCCTCCTATAGTGGGCTCTTTTGTTACCAGAACGGTCCAGATTTATATATCCCAAGCACTGCCACTTCTGTAAAATTCCTCAAATTAGAAATGCTTACGACATTACAACAACAATAACAACAACACATCAGTAGACAACTTGGGATCTGCGCTCGCTTTATGATAATGGTGTGCAAATAATTGGTGTTTAGCATTGAGAGTTGTCCACAGTTGTCAGGCGAGTATTTTATTTTATGTTTATTTTGTTTTGGTGAGGGGAGTTTAAAACGCCTTCGCACTTAGAGCGGTGTCGACTTGTGTAGCCACAAAAACAATTCCTCCTCCTCTTCTGGGGAGACTCCCTTCCAACAATCATTTGATGCACACATGTTATTGATTAAGCTGTCTAGGACAGCTCTTCTCCCAAGACTTACTCAAGCATTCGGCGTTCTTCAGGCGATTCTGCAGTTGGGTTCGTTAAACCATCTTCCATTTACTGCTCATACAATTTTTTTCAAAAATAAGTACCTTGCAAGTCTGTAAGGGGATCAGTCAACTTGATGCCAAGTCTAGCTAGTTTATTGGCCCTACAGCTCCTCTCAGATCCTAGCAAGCGATATGCAAAACTCCAGCAAAGTAGGTGAAATTAGGAGCGTAAAGTGGCACTTCATTTTGAACAGATGCTGATAGTTCTAAGTTTCTACTGCAACATTTGAAATAGGCAGTTTTCCAGCAGCAAAAAAAGCTGATCGAACACGGCTATTCCAATTTAATCAAATCAGAAAATTCGATTAGGTTTGGAAAAAGGAAATATAAAGAATTTATATTTACCTGAATTAAATGTCCCTTTGAATTTTCCATTTTTCTTATTTCACTGCTGGCCATGCAACTTGCACGATTTTAGTGATCCGTTTTTTCCTATCTATTTACTATTATGAATATTTTTTCAATAAGAGAGGTCAGATGGCGATTCGCAGGAGCTTCGCCCTGGGTTAATATAATATTTAGATGAAAAGTAACCGAGGAAGCCTATGGCTAACTGAGGCAGCTATTTGACCCTTTCCTGGCAGGCTCTTCGGTAATTTCTTTTCCCTGTATGTTCCTATGCGCTGGAATCCATATAAGAGAAATGTTTCCTGCACATTCGAGATCTTTGATCCCACCTTACTGGAGTTGACCAGAAGAGAGATTCAATATGGCGCTGACAGGGCCTTGAACGCAACTTGACTATCGGAAAAGATATTTATGTCTACCTCTCAACAGCGATCCCTAAGCATTTTGCATGCCTGCAGGATCGCGAAGATTTCTGCTTGAAAAATACCACTAGTTTTCGGCAGTTTAAAGGAGACTGAAATATTGGCTGATTTAGAGAAAACCCCCGCTCCAACTCGAGAGAGGTACCAACAGAGGTACCTATGTCCGTGCAGGCTCTCCCCTCCTTCCAATCCAGCCAGCTTGGAAAGATAATGAAGCAAAAAATATCTGAATTTTTAGCTAGAATGAGCTCTGAGGCCAACTTTCTTGGCCTGGAGCTCGTTCTGTCACTCCCTTCTGCAGCCGTCAAAGCCACGGTTAGCAAACGGGCTACTCTAACACAAGCGAGCTTAGCAGGTTGAGAGAGGCTACAGATGGAGTAAACTGATGTAGGTCATGTCCGACCGACTGTCGCAAAGTCTTCTGCCATTAAGCAGAAGGGACTGCAGACAGCTGGTTGGACTGATGATGGGCCACTTTCTGTGGGCGATACATGGAAAAGGTAAACATTTCGGACAGTGCACTCTGCCCAGCTTGTAGAGAGAAGGATGAGACGGCGGACCATTTTCTGTGCGTCTGCCCCGCCTTCGCTCGAATCAGGCTTGAGGTCTTTAGCACTGATGTGCGAAGAAGCGACCATATTGGCTCCTTGGCACCACAAGATCTACTCAAATTTCTTCGGAGGTCGAGTAGATTTGAAGAAAATTAAAAAGGAAATCCAAGTGCAGTATAATGGATTTAATGGTGTCTGAGTGTTGTACTTGCTAATCTGCCCCGACAAAAAAAAACTAAAACTACTTTGGACTCAACGAAATCTATACTAATATTATAAAGAGGAAAACTTTGTTTGTTTGTTTGTTTGTTTGTTTGTTTGTTTGTTTGTTTGTAACGAATAGGCTCAAAAACTACTGGACCGATTTTAAAAATTCTTTCACCATTAGAAAACTACATTATCCAGGAGTAACATGGATTACATTTTATTTTGGAAAAAAATAGGGTTCCGTAAGATATTTGGATTTTTCGGACACAAACTGAAAAAAATCTTATATATAAAATAAAGTCAACTTTTTGTGTGTGTTCGCTAACCGGCCGTGTCTGCACCGAATTAAACCAAACTTACACACATTGTTAAGAAGGTATTGAAGATGGTTTCCGTATAGTTTGGATACCTATTGGTGGATAGGGCTCGAGATATAGGTCAAAACGTGGACCCGGGTAACCTTCGAATGTGTATGTACAATATGGGTATCAAATTGAAGCTGTTGGTGAATGCTTTAGTACAGAGTATTTTTCATGCCGCTCCGTGACTGGGATCTCGAGATATAGGTCAAAACGTGGACCCGGGTAACCTTTGGTTGTGTATGTACAATATGGGTATCAAATGAAAGCTGTTGATAAGTGCTTTAATACGGGGTAATTTTCATACCTATTGATGACTAGGGTCTCGAAATATATGCCAAAACGTGGACCCGCCGTGTCTTTGCACCGAATTAAACCAAACTTACACACATTGTTAAGGAGGTATTGAAGATGGTTTCCGTATAGTTTGGATACCTATTGGTAGATAGGGTCTCGAGATATAGGTCAAAACGTGGACCCGGGTAACCTTCGGACGTGTATGTACAATATGGGTATCAAATGGAAGCTGTTGGTGAATGCTTTAGTTCAGAGTATTTTTCATGCCACTCCGTGACTAGGGTCTCGAGATAGAGACCAAAACGTGGAGCCTAGAATGTGTTTGTACAATATGGATATCAAATTGAAGCTGTTGGTGAATGCCTTAGTACAGAGTATTTTTCATGCCGCTCCGTGACTGGGGTCTCGAGATATAGGTCAAAACGTGGACCCGGGTAACCTTTGGTTGTGTGTGTACAATATGGGTATCAAATGAAAGCTGTTGATAAGTGCTTTAATACGGGGTAATTTTCATACCTATTGATGACTAGGGTCTCGAAATATATGCCAAAACGTGGACCCGCCGTGTCTTTGCACCGAATTCAACCAAACTTACGCACATTGTTAAGTAAGTATTGAAAATGGGTTTCGTAAAGTTTGGTTGTAATTCGGAGCACTGGCAACGGGTACAGCGTTCTTTTGAACCAGCCATAATGTCGCTTACTTTTTTAACGCTTGGGGCGGAACTGAACTGTCAAATTGACAGTGTGAGTTACAATGTGTCAATATTTCTTTCTGATTTGGATGCCATAAGGAAAAAACGTAAGTGCAACATGTAAAAATTGTTTGTGAATTTTTTTGGAGTGGATTTTGGAACAGTGAATAATTTCTTACGAAATTTGAGAATTTAATGTGCAATCCGAATGAAATTATGTGTTCGTGAAAAAAAAATTTCTTTCGTTTTTTTTTTTTTGAAAAATATAAATGGATAATGGTTAAAAAAGCTCCAATGCTTAATAAAACATATAAGTTGAAACGAAAAATTCATGGATGATCAGGAAAAAAGACGATTGTTTATTCATATGCGTTGATTTGAAATTTAAAAACAATCTTCTTTTTTCCTGATTTTCAATTTATCTATACTAATATTATAAAGAGGAAAATTTTGTTTGTTTGTTTGTTTGTTTGTTTGTTTGTTTGTAACGAATAGGCTCAAAAACTACTGGACCGATTTTAAAAATTCTTTCACCATTAGAAAACTACATTATCCAGGAGTAACATGGATTACATTTTATTTTGGAAAAAAATAGGGTTCCGTAAGATATTTGGATTTTTCGGACACAAACTGAAAAAAATCTTATATATAAAATAAAGTCAACTTTTTGTGTGTGTTCGCTAACCGGCCGTGTCTGCACCGAATTAAACCAAACTTACACACATTGTTAAGAAGGTATTGAAGATGGTTTCCGTATAGTTTGGATACCTATTGGTGGATAGGGCTCGAGATATAGGTCAAAACGTGGACCCGGGTAACCTTCGAATGTGTATCTATACTCTATACTAATATTATAAAGAGGAAAACTTTGTTTGTTTGTTTGTTTGGTTGTAATGAATAGGCTCAAAAACTACAGGACCGATTTTAAAAATTCTTTCACCATTCGAAAGCTACATCACCCACGAGTAACATGGATTATATTTTATTTTGGAAATAGGGCAATAGGAAGATATAGGTCAAAACGTGGACCCGGGTAACCTTCGGATGTGTATGTATAATATGGGTATCAAATGGAAGCTGTTGATGAATGCTTTAGTCCAGAGTACTTTTCATGCCGCTCCTTGACTAGGGTCTCGAGATAGAGACCAAAACGTGGACCCTGGAATGTGTTTGTACAATATGGATATCATATTGAAGCTGTTGGTGAATGCTTTAGTACAGAGTATTTTTCATGCCGCTCCGTGACTGGGGTCTCGAGATATAGGTCAAAACGTGGACCCGGGTAACCTTTGTGTATGTACAATATGGGTATCAAATGCAAGCTGTTGATAAGTGCTTTAATACGGGGTAGTTTTCATACATATTGATGACTAGGGTCTGGAAATATATGCCAAAACGTGGACCCGCCGTGTCTTTGCACCGAATTAAACCAAACTTACACACATTGTTAAGGAGGTATTGAAGATGGTTTCCGTATAGTTTGGATACCTATTGGTAGATAGGGTCCCTAGAATGTGTTTGTACAATATGGATATCAAATGAAAGCTGTTGATAAGTGCTTTAATACGGGGTAATTTTCATACCTATTGATGACTAGGGTCTCGAAATATATGCCAAAACGTGGACCCGCCGTGTCTTTGCACCGAATTAAACCAAACTTACGCACATTGTTAAGTAAGTATTGAAAATGGGTTTCGTAAAGTTTGGTTGTAATTCGGAGCACTGGCAACGGGTACAGCGTTCTTTTGAACCAGCCATAATGTCGCTTACTTTTTTAACGCTTGGGGCGGAACTGAACTGTCAAATTGTCAGTGTGAGTTACAATGTGTCAATATTTCTTTTTGATTTGGATGCCATAAGGAAAAAACGTAAGTGCAACATGTAAAAATTGTTTGTGAATTTTTTTGGAGTGGATTTTGGAACAGTGAATAATTTCTTACAAAATTTGAGAATTTAATGTGAAATCCGAATGAAATTATGTGTTCGTGGAAAAAAAATTTTTTTTCGTTTTTTTTTTGAAAAATATAAATGGATAATGGTTAAAAAAGCTCCAATGCTTAATAAAACATATAAACTGAAACGAAAAATTCATGGATGATCAGGAAAAAAGACGATTGTTTATTCATATGCGTTGATTTGAAATTTAAAAACAATCTTCTTTTTTCCTGATTTTCAATTTATATTTTATATTTACTCAAAAACAAATAGAAAAACAAAAAATATTGTTTATGCCAAAGCGCTTGAATAAAGAATAAAGAAATAAATAATATGAAAATCATATATTTTCTGTTCTAAACCATATCTATTCTATTTTAGTGTGCCCAGCGAAGGGGGCCGGGTTTGCTAGTATAGTAATAATTTAATAGAAAACTAGCCGAACACGCCTGTGGCTAACTGAGGCAGCTAATTGACTTAAATTCATCAAAAACATCTCAAGTTAACAATAAACCTTCCTTTCAAATAAAGCAAAAAATCATTGAAAAATATTGAATGTCCTTTTTTCTGGCATTTTTAGACTGAACCCAGCTGAGGATCCACCCTTTCATTTCCAATATTATGCGTTCTCATACATTATTCAGTACGACTCTTAGCAGCAAATAAACATAATTTTCCACTATAAAAAATATTTTCCCAACACATACATACATATAAACATAACTTCTATATATACATAAAAGAGTGTTTTACATGTCCTGCCACAATAAAAAGCTGCATATCCCTTTTGCCTGCTTATGTTGGTAAATAGTCGAATAGCTCCGAGTTCTTTATTTCGTTTTAATTATGACAATTTGCTTCCTTATTTTTTAATATAATTTGGCCTCTTCGCCAACAACAAAAACAAACCAAGAAGAGAAAAGAAAAACAAAACCATAACCTTGTTTTGTGTGGCTGCCTGAGAAAATCAATTTTTATTCTTTTGTTTTGTATGAAAAATGTTTTGTTGCTTCCATTTCCTGTCATCAAAACCGTCGTACAGAAGCAACAGAAACTGTTGCTCATTGACTGTGGGCTGCCTGGCGAAATTTGTGTTTTTCTTCATAAATAATATATTGCAACCAACGACTCCTCCACGTTACATATGTATGTATGCGTGTGTGTGTGTAGGACCACAAAACAGCGGGCGTTGGCTGATAGGCCAGGACGGAACGTATGCGTCTTCCTTGGCCTTGTACGTTCTTGCGAGTCTCCAACTAGAAATCCCCAGTGTGGTTATATTTGTTTTTAAATTGATTTATAACCATATGAATGAGTGTATGTATGTATGAGATAATGTGATACGAGTATTTGCATGTACTCACATACATAGATAGAATATGGACTTGCGTGTGTATGCCTGTGTATGTGGCATAGAGCTTCTCCATTGCATAAAATATGTAAGAATTTATTGTGGGTGCACCCAGCAGGTGACAATCCTCTTGAGCAATCGATGAAAAGTAGCAAAGGATATAAAAATTCTCTTCTCGTATTTTTATATACAGTGCAGCCGCAATATAACGAACATCGTTAGAAGAAAACAATCTCAAAATTGAGCTGTTTCGCTTTGTCCTTTGACTCAGCCGCGTTTCCTGTTTTTCATTCAAAGAAATTTTAAGTTTAGTATTTAGTTTCTAGAAACTCTACATAGCAGCTTCTGAGTCAGTCTTATTTAATTAAATGTATAGCAAATTAATGAGAATAATAAATAATTAAAATATGCTAAGGAACCATACGAGTATAAGTAAGTCAAACACAATTTTCGATTTACTGGGTCCGGCACTCGAAGTGTAACCAACTTCAGACCGCTCGCGCAGCTGATTCACGGGCATCAGCTGTCTGCTAGTTGGCTAAATGACAGTCCAGAGTATTGTTTACAAGCGCGCGGAAGCATTTTGCCAAGAGTAAACGCGAAAAGAAAATCAGTAATGGATTTCAAACGCATTAAATTTGTCTGCAAAATCACAATCAGCGATTGTTCGTGAGCTCGAACACCTTAAAATAAATAAAGTTTTTGCTTATCGACTCCCACTCATTACACTGATACTGGTAGCGTCGCGGAACGTCATGAAGGTGGTCATCAAAAGACTGCAACGTCACGTGAAATGGTTCAAAAAGTGAAGAAGCGACTTGAGCGAAGTCCCCGACAAAGTGCTAACCAAATGGCGAAAGAACTAAACTAAAGAAAATATTTGACCGTTCCATCCGCCGCATACTGAAAACTGATCTCAATGTCAAGCCTTACAAGACCCATAAGACGCATGATCTCACACCAAAGCAGCAACAAGTCAGACTTGAGAGAGCGAAAAAGTTGCTTCGCTTCGCCGAAGCCGAAAGCGGTCAATTTCCGAATATTGCGTTTTCTGACGATAAAATTTTTCAAATTGAGCAATTCGTAAACTCCTCAAAACGGCAAGGGCTATTTGACCGATCGTTCATATGAGAATTTGAGTCATCGGTTGGCCACCAGGAGGCAGCACCCGCCACAGGTAATGACTTGGGTCGCTGTAACCGCAGATGGGCGCTCTCTACTCGTTTTCATCGAGCCTGGCGTCGATATAAATGCGAAATATTATTGAACAAGTATTTGTGAGGTTGCTTTGAAACCGTGGGCAGACAAACATTTCGGTGGCAGACCATGAACGTTTCAACAGGACTGGGCACAAACTCGCAAAGCTCGAGTGAACCAAGAATGACTAAAAAAACAACGTTCCGAAATTCATAACGTCCTCACTCAAATGGCTCTCAAATTCACCAGTCGCTTTTCCGATGGATTCTCTTTTGGCCATTTTGGAGAGCCAGGTACGGACTAAAGGATTCACCAGTCTCGAGGCGCTGAAAAAAGCCATTGTCCGCGAGTGGGCCGAAATACCTGCGAGTCGCATTCGGGCAACTTGCGATTCGTTCCTGCACCGTCTAAAGGCCATGGTCAAGGCAAAAGGTTATCATATCGAGCAAAAGTAAATAGATTTTTTATTTTATATTATTTTCACACATTTTTCACTTTGAATTGAATAAAAGTAATTTTCCAAACTAAATGTATGGCCTTTTTAATTGGTTACACTTCGAGTGTCAGACCCTGTAATGAATTTGTATTTCCCTTGCAATTTTCCCTGCGCAAGGACAGCCGTTAATGCTGAGCGAGTTATGAGAGCTGATTGAATTGACGCGTGCAGGTACAGAAATACTTGACTCCCTAACTGCCAACACCTCACGTGGACTGCCATGTGACTCTCCTAAGCTGGATCAGCGATTCCCCCGATTTTGGACCGCTTTTGTTTAGCATTGCTTACACGCGCTTCCGTTGTTACGTCTGCGTGAGTTGCGCTGCGCTTTTTATTTTTTGCGTATTTTGTTGTTTGTGCTGCGTTATTTTGTTTAGGTCGTTGTTGCTGCCTTCTGCTGTGGTATGTTGACTTATAAAAGTAAGAATTGTTGTTTAGGGGTGTCTCACTTCATCACAATTTTTTTATGCTTCCCCTTTTATCCGTAGAACCGGTGACTCTTAGTAAAGTTTTGTGTTTTAAATTAAGACTACAACGTTTTACCCTCCAAATGTAGTTTTAATTAACTTTTGATAAAAAAAATAGCAAAAATTGTGTTGTTTTCGTTAATCTATTTTGATTTCTGACAGGGTAGATAATTTGCCTACCAATCCTAAACAGTGGGAGTGCCCACCTGTCGTTGCTTAGGAATAACGCTTTCTAGCTGTTTAGAGCGCCATCTGTGTTTCACATTTTTCTGCCAGAAGGATCGCACAGATGGTTAAGGACTTCGCTAAATTTCGTGTGTTTGCGCTATTACCGCGGTTGCCCGCTTCCTCTTGCTGGCGCCACTGTTGCAATGGGTAACTGCGTGCTTTTCTTTGTTTTTGCTTATTTTAGCAGCCACAATGCAAATAATGCTGGCTATTGTGCGGGAGTAAGGATGAAAGGATAAGGTTTTGGAGTTCAGAAATGAGATTTTTTTTTTTAGAAACTGAGAAAGTAGGTAAATTTGGAAAAGTGCAAGAACCGTGCTTTACGTAGTATTCGAACCCACAACCTCTGGGCGGGCAGGCTAGTGTACTTACGCTAGACTACCGAGGCCGAGAAAACACGTATTTTTTCTTTATTCACAATTAGCTTCATTCATCAACGTCATTTGCAACAAGAACAACGCAATCAGCGCCGGTCTAACATTTCAATAACATTTTTGTAGTCAATTCGTCTTTTGCCTCAAAATAAGTCTCATTTTCAGCGATAACCTCTTTATTCGAGCGAAATTTCTTACCGCCGCGCATTTTTTTGTTTTTGGTCTGCGAACAGCCAGTAGTCGTTGCGAGCCAAATTTGGTTAATACGACGGATGTGGGAGCAATTTGAAGATCAATTCATGTAGTTTTGCCATTATTTTGAATGACTTGTGAAACGGTGCGTTGTCTTGATGAAACAACCGTTTTTTCTTTGCAATTTGGGCCTTCAAACGCTCCAATAACATTATGTAAAATGGTATTTCCCTTCTCAAGATGGTCGACGAATATCACACCACGCACATCACGAAATACCGAGACCATAACCTTTCCAGCCGATTGTTGTGCTTTCGGACCCTTTGGACGAAGTTGGACCAGTTACTGTCCACTTTGATGACGATCGTTTTGATCCCGCAGTGAAGTGATGGATCCATGTTTCATCCATTGTCACATATCGACGCAAAAATTCCGGCTTATTATGTTTGAACTTGACCAAACACTACTCAGAATCATCAACACTTTCTTGTTTTTGGTCAACAGTGAGCAAACGCGGCACTCACTTTGAACAGCGCTTTCTCATAGTCAAATGCTCATGCAATATAAAGCCAACGCATTCTTTTGATGTCTTTACGATGTCAGCCAGCTCACGCAACTTCACTTTTGGATCACTCAAAACGATTTTATGGATTTGTTTGATGTTGTTTTGTGTTACCGTCTCATTTGGACTCCACTGCGTTGTGCATCTTCGGTGTCTCCACGACCACATTTGAAGTCAGCAAACCAGCGGAGTCCACTTTGCTTGAGCAACATTTTTTCCCATCAAGAAGTAGTGTAAAATTAAAACGCGAAATTCTTTTTGATTTATTGTTTGGAAAATAACAAAAGTAGCGTCACTCTTGGCACAATAACTCACAATAATAATAAGTTCACCGAGTCTATAACACCATACGCAGATTTACTGTATAAATTGAAAAACACATTGCCGCACAGTTACTATGGATGTTACGCTGCTATCTCAATGACAGATCCTTCAGAATCAAACTAGGAGACGAAATCATGGATTTTGCCCCAATCTCTGCAGGTGTACCACAAGGAAGTGTTTTTGGCATAGTATTATACACAATATTTACTGCGGATCTACAACTCTCAAAATTGGTTGAGACTGCAACTTACGCTGACGATACCGTCATTGTGTCTACTACTCGCGACATATTTTCCACAAGAAAACATTGAAAATATTCAGAAATGGCTTAATAGATGGCGTATACTCGTACAGGTAAACCCAACAAAGTCCACGCAAGTTACCTTCACACTGAAACGAGAAACATGTGCTACCGCCACCTTATTCGCGATCAGCAGCTTCCACAAGCGGATAACTTGAAATATTTGGGTATGCACCTGAACAGACGCCTAAGGTGGCAAAAACACACAATGACCAAACGCAAAGAGTTCGGTCATAAACTCACCTCTCTACAATGGCTTATGGGAAGAAACTTAATGCTGTCTCTAGAAAACAAACTTCTCCTATATATATAAAGCCGTAATTAAACCCATTTGGACTTACGGCACCCAACTATAGGGAGCAGCGACGAAAACGAAAATTGGCATCATATAGATGTTCCAGGCAAAGACACTGCGATTAATCACTGGAGACTCGATATACTCCACAACGAACTAGTACGCAACAAAACGATGATACCTTCAATACGAGAAGAAATAAAAGGATTCAATGACAAATACAGCAGTCGTTTGTCGAGCCACCCAAACGCACAGCCATAATTCAGCCAAACACCTACATAGCGCGCCTCAAATGGGCACACCACGGCACAAATCATACAAACAAAAAAATAATACTAATAATAACCCGTGACATGTTATTCATGCTTCAGTATGCTATTTCGAGAGCATGTGGTGAGCAAATTCTGTAGGTGAACTTGGACTTCACCTATCTCGCGCTCTTCAAGATCGCCCTATTAGCTTAAGTTATATAAATTGCTTATTGTTTAAATTTAAAACAGATTGCAATAAAATTGGAAATTAAAAATAAAAAAACATTACAGCTGTTTTTCTATGGTTAGTACTAACTGAAAAAGAAGTGAATGCAATAAAACTAATGTCATATAGGTATGTGTTAGGTCCGTGACTTTTCAGCCCATGTGATAAAACCTACAGATAAACTGGTTTTCAGAGAAATTTAAGACTAAATCCAAAATACTTGGATCACTTTGGGCATCTCCGTCAACCTCTTTATGTCGAAGTTTCACTGTAGGTGCTTAGTTCTGCGAGTACGCGCATATATCATCTGTCATACAACAAACAATACAACAAACATCCAATTCCTTTGCCTGTGTTTTTTTTTTTGCGGAATATGCTCCACATGCACACATACACACTTGCAAACAGGAAGGCGAGTAGTCATAAATTGCAAATATCAAGATAATATCAAGCATTCACGTTATTTACATTACAAAAATGAGTGAATGGTGGCTGGTAGAAATATATTCAAAGATGGGGGCTGCTTAAAGACTGTGAATCCAGGTTAAAGTGTTAGAGGTCTAAACTAGTGACGGTGGATACTATAAATAGTGGCTAATAGTACTTGGCTTACCAATGATAGCAAGGATAGCTACATGGTTTTTAAAAAGAAGAAAATAACAAATATCCCGTTAATATTTCAAATATTTCATACAAAGATTTTATGCAAGTAAAATTTTTTTTTAACTTCAACTTACATTTCTATTTGGAATGCACTCACTTTCCGGTAATATTTTTTTCGGAAGTCATTTCTTATTTTTTGCACGATTTTCGTTATATTCCATCGAGGCGTGGGCGCAAATAAGCGAGATGTTGCCGAGTCTTGCTCTGAGGGCGATTTAGGAAAGTCAATCGGTTACTATGTAGGATTGTACTCGGTGACGAGGTCTCGTCTGTTCCACAAATTCGCAAACGAATTAATACTCCTTTACTAGCGGCTTTACAAGACACCGCAAGGTCCGATGGTCGTGTGACTTTAGCCCAGCTAGGCAATTCTTGAACAGCTGTCTGACAAAGGCACGTTTTCTGTTCAGGTACTTGCCCCAATTCATAGTTCTTAAAACGTTATTCGTATTTGCCAACAGAAGTGTGAGGGAGTGTGGGAAGTTGTCTCATAAAATACCTAATTTTGTTTTTGATTAGAAAAAGTTTTTACGCGGCGAGTTTGTCGTCTAGCACAAATTCGGAATCCTCTTGGAAATAAATTAATTAAATGTTGTTCCATGATTCTTATTGCCTCTCATTCACAATAAAACCAATAAGTGGAAATTACTATAAAATCTGTCAGAGCTTGTAGCTCTTCTTAGAAGAATTTTCCCAAGCCTTCCCTTTACGGTCTTGCTAGGAAAAGCTTAATCGGATTGCACCAACGATACTCAGGAGTGTTTTATTCATATAACTATCTTCGTTAATTGTTCCAGGTGCTCAACTAAATCTTGGTTAAATTACAGAGCCTTTTAGAAAACTTTCTCAATTTAATTCTGTGTCTCAGGCATATTTTTAAATAATTATGGTGACCAAGGAGAGATATTTTTTGGAATTGGCGCATTTTACTCAAAAATTGACTATTCCTGCCCCACACCTGGATTAAGTTAGGTTTCGGTAGTCGCTACTCTCCATCCTCTCATTCCGACTTCTCATCTTAGATAAAGGATAAAACACCGTGCCTGACATCGAAAAAAACACGCGTTTAGACAGCGATATCGTGTTTTTGGCAAGAGTGGGACAATGGCAAAGGAAACGTTCAACGCTTCCCACCTCTTCGTTTCAGCAGTTATTTGAGGGAAACCCCATACGTTTCCCATGTGTTCCTATTAGGCAGTGCCGGATGATTATACCAACCACTGTGCCAATGGAAAGCCGGTCTAGACTGAAGAGGTTCCTACTTCAGTGCTCATTTCTTCTTGGCCAAACCTGTCTAGTTGTCTCAGAAATGGGATCCGTGGTCGATTTACTGCAGACCGACCTGCAATGTAGACCGACCTGATCCAGAGCCTGCTTGAAGAGATAAAGAGATGATAAAGGGATGCACACATATTGCACAGAATTGGCTAATTTACGATCAGATTCCAGGAACATATCGATGTTTAGGTACTCGTACAACGTTCGTGGTGCGCCGCTTCATTTAGTTCTACATTCAATCATTATTTTCGAAGAAGTATTATTGCACTGTAGAGATTTCATGGCAGCTTGACTGTCCGAGTGAGGTAGTGAGCTGTTGCGCTGCGACGAAAGAGTCCTTGGCCCACAAGGCAGCCTCCCATATAGCTATTAGCTCCGCTTGAAAGCCGCCGGAGTAGTCAGATAGCCGTAGACTTAGGTTCAGATGCCGCACTTCTTAGTGGATGCCATTCCTGACACTATAGCTTGGGCTTGAGCGCTTGAGCCTTGAACTGTCGGTGAAGATAACCACTGACCCTTGCTCAAGGTCATTAATGTTATCCCATTCACATATTTCTGCAATTTGTGTGTGAAAATTATTTTCAAAACAAAATGGGGGAGCAGAATTTCACCACATAGCTCTCTCTCTCTCTCTCTCAATGAGTTCTCGGAGGAGTTCCGAGAAGTTCGAGTGCTCAAATCTGAAATCTTTCCAGCATAGGCATGCATTTAATCTGGCTGCATTGCAGTTAGCCAGGAATTCGCCATAGATATCTATGGACAGAAGATCTAATAGAGTCTCAAGAGCTTTGGTTAGGGTAGAAGGTAGCGCACCTATTATAATCATGGATGCTGCCCTTTGAACGATTGCCCTTTTGCCCTTGAATTTCCCTATACGTATATATAACCTTGACCACCAAACAGTGACTCCGGAGAGGGATATCCTCACAACCGCAGCGTACAGCCAGTATATCTGCACTATGCGTGGTTTCAAGCCGCATCTCTACCTAGAGCCGTTTTCCATGCATACAGAGAAGTCGCCGTTCTTCTTGACGGTCTTTGATGTTTCAGTTCCAGTCAGTGGCGGATCCAGGATTTCATAAAGGGGGGGGGGGTCCGGGGTATTTTAGAAGGGTGTTTTTATTAAATATCAATTTCGTGAATAAAATATGGCATTATTCGCGCTGCATGTCGTGACTAGCCGATGAAAAAACTAATAGCTCTAGATATCTTGTAAAAAAAATTCTAAAAATAGTAAAGGACTTTGATTCAAAATTACAAGAATAATTGGCGGTTTTTATACATCGTGGGACACCTTCATAAATAATTACGCCTATTTAAGATACAATATATTATAACATGTGTTGGAGCCAACTTGCAATTCAACCATGTATAGTTTAAGTACGAAAAAAATATCAACCCTGTTTGTAACTTCTTTACTTCTTCTTCTTGTATTAATGCTTACTGTGACTCAATTCACTCCAATAAAGTTCTTCAAACGAAACGGTCGTGTTTATATATAATATTATATATTTAATTGCGCTTTTCTCTAACAACATGTGTTGCTATATAACGGCAAGAAAGTTACCATGAAAGAGCTGTTGCAGCTTTTCCTTATCGTAACGGCGACACCCTGTGTACTGTTAACTCGAAATTTTAAATAGCGCGCCAACGAAATCGCGATGACGGCGCCGAGTGATTTTTCCCTAAGTTTTTTTGGTGAATAACTAGGCTATCTTTAAACATGCATGAACATGCTTCTATTCTTTTGTTTCTTTCAACGAGCAGAATACATTGTGTCGAGCATTTGTTGACAAGTAGTTAATGTGATTGTTAATACGCCTCCTAACATGAAGAGAACATTATTTTCTTATTTCGAGCGCCTTGATCCAGAATCAGAACCAAAAATAAAAAAGAAGGAAAAACAGGTAAAGTTAAAAATTTGTATCCAAGAACAGTCAGTGTACAGTTGGTGCTCAAATTAATAGAATCACTATGAAAAATTCAAGTTTCAGCCATTTAACTGATAATAATCAAAGAATAGTCTATTTTTAATATGTTGTTTATTAAATTTCTATAATACGACAAAAACAATATTCAAACCAGTCTTTTATTAAAAAAATATCAAAAAAAAATCAAAAAATCAATATTTTGCGTGAGCACCTCGTGCAGCAATTAAAACCGGAATCCTTTTTTAAAATTCAAAATGGCAGATCCAATAACAAGTTTCAAGCGAATTACATTAAATTTTCGAAAGATCGTCCGCCATATTGGATCAGCCATTTTTAATTTTAAAAAACTAACATCAGATTTGTAATCAGCGTCACCAATGTCGAACATACATAGTTTTTTAAGCATCTGTTGCGCCATTAAAGAGGGCGTTAAGAAAATGAATTTGCATGTCTAAAAGTCTTAAATTCAAAATAGTATAACTTTTTTTTCATTCATCCTAGAAGTCTTTTAAAAAATGGATTTTAAAGCTACAGAGTATTACTTTGCGATTCCGTTGTGGAAAATAAAAAAAAAAATTTACCTTACTAAAAAAAAATTCATAAAGATGTCCAAAATCGGCATTTCTTGACTATTTAACCACAAATTGCCAAAAGTCCTGACGTGCTGGAGCATTTTCAAGATCAAATTCGTTTTCAGCACAAAAAAAACTTCAACAGACACTCGTAGCCGTTTTAGAAATTGGACAAAAATGAAATTACGCAGGCCTGTGTAATTATTCAAAATTTTGAATTGCGTCCGTCGTATTATAATTGTTTTTATTATAAAATAAATTAAAACTGGAAGAAAAATCTATTAAACTGCTAATGCATATAAAAAAATATTGTTTTTTTTAACTTGACTCATACAGAATTGAAACATAAAATTTTAGAGCATGATTCCAATGGGGGGTCCGGACCCGAAAACCCCCCCGTGGATCCGCCACTGGTTCCAGTTGAGTTTGCGTTCTAGAATGATCCCGATGTACTTTATCTTGAAGCTAGTGTAAGTCCCACCCAATTTAGTGCGGAGGAGTGCTGCAATATATCAAACGACGGTAAAACAAATTTCAGACTTGGATTTGGCAGCTATTCGACTAAGACGTGTTTCGTGATTTTCGCTAAGATGGAAAAAAGGTCGCCCGGCCGACGTGGTTACCACGGAAATCATTCAAAAAGTCACGACATGATTCCCGCTGATCGACGAATGAAAGTGCGCCAAGTAACAGAGGCCATAGGTGGGTCGACCGGAACAGCAATTAATATTTTGTACGCCAAGTTGGCGATGGAAAAAAGTGTCGGCCCGATGGGTGCCGCGATTGCTCACAAGCAACAACAAGCAGGTGCGGCTGTTAATTTCAAAGCAGTGTTTGGAACAATTTAAGATCCGAAGGAATTTTCGCGTCGAGTTGTCACCGTTGATGAAGCCTGGGTTTATCATTACACACCAGAAACTAAGCAACAATCAAAACAAAGGATATTTTCCGGTAAATCTGCTCCAAAGAAGGCAAAGACAGTCTCATCGGCCGGGACGATCATGGCGACGACTTGTTGGGATGCGAACGCCGTCATCCTCATGGTTTTTTTAAAAACAGGAGGAACGATCACTGGACAATAATACAGTGAGTGAGAGGACAATAATACAGTGAATGAGGGGTCCAACCTTTTCACAAAAAATTGAAGGAGACATGGCGGCATTTGACGAGAAAGTAGGTTCTGTTTCACCACGATAACGCACCAGCCCATTCATCCGGAGGTTACGCCACCAAACTGCGTGAATTACGTTATGAATTGCTGCTTCAATCTCCGTATTCACCCGATCTGGCTCCCTGACACTTTTTTTTGTTCGCTAACATGACGGAATGGCTCGCAGTAAAAAATGTTGTACAAACCCGGAAGTTATCCCCGAGACAGAGGCGTATTCTGGAGATTTCGACAAATCCTATTTTTGGAGGGGTTAAAAATGGCCGGAGCGTTGAGACATTGGGAGAAGTGTATCTTTCTAACAGGATGGTTCATGTTTAAAAACAAAAAAACAAATTTAAAAAATTGTGTTTTCATTTCTAACACGGGTACTTATTGAACCCTCCTCGTATATGGTATACCCTCGCCTACATATTAGCTCTGAGCCACCTTACGACCAGTTTGCTTTGCATTTGAAGTAGTTCGCCTTCTATCCATTTTCAACGGTAGACACTGGTATACCCTGCCTGTGTCCAAGGAAATGTCAACTGTCAGCCTCGAAATCAGCGTCAAACCAGGACCAGTTAACGAACTAGTACGCACATACCTACATCAGTTCGATACCATTTAATGAACCAATCAATAAAAGATAAGAAGACAAAAATTTTTGGATATTTAGGATGTACTGCACAGCTGATTAACTCCATTATTATTTACGAGTATAACCGCCTAATCCTCATTTCGTACGTCCTTAAAATTTGAAGCATTTTTATTTATTAAAAGAATATTTGCTTTGCAGGCAGCTCTAATTAGGCATTTTGCGACTGGTACGATTCTAGTCACTCTCGAACAAAATTGCCCGAGTTTTTACATCAAATAACAGTTCAGGGTTGAAATTTTAAAATTCCTGCTGAGTTGGGCATGAGCTGAGGTGAAAAAATGTAAAATGGAAGTATTCATAAGCAAATACACACATACATATGTTATGCATATGCATTTGCTTTTTTTTTGTATGCCTATGGAAGTAAATATTTGAGTAAAAGCAAAAACTTCCTTTATTTCTTTTAATGCTCGTGTATGTATGCACGATGATATATGGTATGTAATTTATGTTGGTTTTTATTGCCCAGGGAAGTATATATTTTATTTGTTTAACTACAGAAAATCTGCTTACCAGTAGAGATGTCTGAGGATTCCACTCGATAATCATTAATCTCTTAAACTTTCAACTAATACCTGACTTTTACTATCTAAGCACATTTCCTTGTTTCTCACTTATGGGTACAAATGTGCATATGTATGTGTGTTTGTGTGTATTTACAAATATACTAAATGTATGTCTGTAACTTTTGCAAAAGTTTTCACGCCTTAAATTTGTGTCGCCATTTGCACAGGAAATTTATGTGACTGCAGTACATTTCTATTCTGAGTGCAGAAGTGTGAGAAAGACAAATGCGACAATAACTTTAAGGGTCACCAGAAGTCAAATACAAAGTTGGTCGTTTGTCTGTGAAAACATAGACAACGAAATGAAATGAAATAAAATAAAATAAAACAAACCCAAAAATGAAACAAAATAATATAATAAAACAAACTAAAATAAAATAAACTGAAATAAAAAAAAAAATGAAGTAAAAATTGAAATAAACCAAACTAAAATAAAATAAACTGAAATAAAATAAAATAAAAAAAACTAAAATAAAATGAAGTAAAAATTGAAATAAACCAAAATTAAATAAAATAAACTGAAATAAAATAAAGCATGTAAAATAAAGTAAAATAAAAACTAAATTAAATAAAATTAAAATAAAATTGAAATAAAACTTAATAACATAAAATATGCTGAACTAAAATAAAATTATATAAAACAAAATTAAATATGAGAAAATAAAAAAATGAGCTAAAACACAGTAAAATAAATTAAAACAAAAAAAAGGAAAAAAATGAAATAATGTAAAGTATAAAAAATAAAGAAAAAAATTCAAATAAAATAAGTAATACTTGCTTAAGCACGACATACAAGCTCTTGACGGCATTTTATGTGAAGAACAGAAAGGTTGCAGGAAGCGCACCATAGGCTGTAAAGATCAGCTTATTATAGACACTGTAATCAAAGGAGTAGCTCTGAGAAGAAGGCGGAATTTAAGCGTCGCGCTTATTGACCACAAAAAAGCTTTTGATTCAATGCCGCATGACTACCTATTAGAAATATTAAGAATATACAAAATCGATGCTGCCATGTTGCCCTCTTGGGCCGCCTACTGAGCAAGTGGAATACAAAACTGGTTCTAAATGGAACTGTTTCAAAACAGAGTTCAATCAAACGTGGTATATTCCAAGGGGACGCCTTAAGCCCCTTATGGTTCTGCATTGGTCTCAATCCACTTAGCAGGCTTCTCACACATAAACAAAACGGCTTTATACTCAGAAATAAGAGAGCATACGTTGAACCATCTTCTATATACAAGGAAATAATTTTAAAAAATAAACTAAACTAATATGAAAACAAAAAAGGAAAATAAATTAAATTAAATTAAAATGAAATTAAAATAAAATAAATGAAATAATTAAAGTAATATAAAACAAAATTAAATATAGCAAAATACAATAAAAAGAACTAAATGCAAATACAGAAAAATTAAGTAAATTAAACTTAAACACACAAAAAAAATTAAATATAATACAAGAAAATAAATTAAATAATAAACTGAAATATTAAAAAATAAATTTAACAAAAATAAAATAAACTGAGATGAAAGAAAAACAAGATATTATTAGGTGCGCAACTAAGTTCTCGCTGTTTTTTTTTTTGATGAAAATACAATTTTATTCTGAAAAAATGGTTGCAAGTCAAACATTGAAAGTATTGCCTATCGCTGGCTACTACTTTTTCCCATCTTTCTGGTGGATCTCGTATACCGTCGCGGTAAAATTGTTCATCTTTTGAGGCTATCCACGGATCAAGCCATTTCTTGATGTCTTCATATGAATGGAACTGGTCAGCTAGACCATATGCCATCGATCAGGTGATAATCGGACTGCGCAATATCTGCAGAATATGGTGGATAGGGTAGGACTTCCCATTTCAGTATTTCCAGGTAGGTTTTAACGGGTTTGGCAACGTGAGACCGAGGGTTGTCATGCTGTAGAATCACTTTTTCATGCCTCTCCGCGTATTGCGGCCGCTTCTCGCGCAGTGCTCGGCTCAATCGCATCAATTGAAGTCGATATCGATCCCCAGTGATAGTTTGGCTTGGTTTTAAAAGTTCATAATAAATAAGACCAACTTGGTCTCACCAAATACATAGCATAACCTTCGCAGCGTGAATATTCGGCCAGGCGATGACGTAGAGAAGCATGACCGGGCAGTCCCCATTACTTTCTTTTCTTTGGATTGCTGTAGTGAACCCATTTTTCATCACCCGTCACGATGCGATGAAGAAAGCCCTTCCTTTTTTGCCGCTGGAGCAGTTGTTCACAGGCGAAAAAACGACGTTCAACATCACTTGCTTTTAACTCATAAGGAACCCAAGTCCTCTGTTTATGAATCATTCCCTAAGCATGCAATCGCTTGGAAATGGATTGGCGGGTAACTCCTTATACTGAAGCAAGCTCTTCTTGCGTTTGACACGGATCCTCATTGAACAATGCCTCCGTTTCAGCGTCTTCGAAGGTTTTTGGCCTTCCTTTACGCGGACGGTCGTCAACATTAAAATCACCGTCTTTGAAGAGACGGAACCAATCTCGGCATGTTGATTCACTTAAAGCAGCATCTCCATAAACTTTTTGTAGCTTTCGATGCGCTTCAGCTGCCGTTTTATTCGAATGAAAGAGGAAAATCAACACTTCACGTAAATGACGACTATTCGGCACAAAATCAGACATTTTCACAAAACCAAAAGTATATCCAAGATACCAAAACAAAATCACTAATGTGTCGAAGAAGTTGGTTTACCATATGTCTTGGGTTATGACGTTTAGGTTATGTTAGAATCGACTAGCGCACACTGCTGGCGGCATCTATTGACAAACAGCGGGAACTTAGTTGCGCACCTAATAAAATAAGTAAAATAATCTAATTTTTTTCTTCTTGACTGAGGGGCTTAAAATGCCTAACTCATCGTCAAAGCCTTCGTCGCATTAATGATATGTCCAACTTGCATAGACTAAAAAACTCTCCCTCGTTTGGAACCGTGTTCAAATTACTTCACAGTGGCGTTCCATATTTCTCATTGGATGTATATTTATTTTCCCGTCGTTCCTAAGTGGAGCGTGGGCCCATTTCCCAGATCTCTACCTGTACACCTACATCCACCATCCGGCTTTTTCAATCCAAGAATGTTTTCGGCGGTTATACAGCCGACTACGTTCTCCAGTTTTCGCCGTTCGCAACGCGAGCCAGCAACTATTTGAATTGCGTAAAAGTTCACTTCGCCGATAAAATAAATTAAAATAAAGCAAAATGAAATAAGGTAAAATAAAATACAAAAATTATGCAGTAAAAATAAAATAAAAGAATAGGAAATAAAAAATAATAAAAAAAAATAAATGAAGTGAAATAAAAATTAATAAAATAAAATAACAGAAAAGTTAAAATTAGTTTTTATTATAATAAAGTACAAGTTGGAAGTAGTTCAAAAATCCCATTGATTTTCTTAAAAATTTCCTGTACGATGTTTCCTACTTTCTCTTCACATAAATTCTACATAATTTTTTCCTTACGATGTTGCCTATTTTTTCTGCAGGAAAAAGTGCCATTGTCAATAAACTGCGCTGCCTCGAAAATTAATTTTTATTACAGTAAAGTGCAAGTTTAAAAAGGCTAGAAATTCCCATTAATTTTTCATAATTTTTTCTCCACGATGTTGCCTATTTTCTTTTCCCATTGATGTTTCATCATTTTTTCTCTACGATATTGACTATTTGCTCTTCAGAAAAAAAAGTGCCATTGTCAATTACCTGGGCTGCCTCGAAAACTAGTTTTTATTATAATAAAGTACAAGTTGGAAATGGCTCAAAAACCCCATTGATTTTTTTTTTAAATTTCCTGTACGATGTTTCCTATTTTCTCTTCACATAAATTCTACATAATTTTTTCCTTACGATTGGTTTTTCATAATTTTTTCTCTACGATGTTGCCTGTTTTCACTTCCCATTTCTCTCTTCTCATTTGTTCTCTACGATGTTGACTATTTTTTCTTCAGGAAAAAGAGCCATTGTCTATAAACAGTGCTGCCCTGAAAATGAGTTTGTCTATTGTACTATAAAATACATTAAATAACAAGAAAGTTGAAACCAAAAAATTATAATAAAAGAATACAAAAATAATAATAAATAATAAAAAAAATTAAATAAAATGAAATAAAAATTAGTAAAACAATATATAAAAAAATAAATAACAAAAAAGTTAAAGCTAATAAATTATTTAAAAAATATAAATATATATTTAAAATATAACATAATTATAACAAAAATAAAATAAAAATTAAATGAAATAAAAAGAATAAAATAGTCGGCTTTTTCTTTATTGTATGCAAAAGGTCTATTCCGACAGTCCAATTCGAAAATCCTTAGTAGTTCCTAGAAGACCTCACTATACTTTCTTGCTCGCACTCTGTCCTAGGAAGTCTAGAGCGCTTACCATTTTCTCGTCGCTACAGAGAATTTTATATTTTAACTCATTCTAAAAAATGTTAACTCATTCAAAAAAAATTTTACCTCATTCAAAAAAATTTTAACTCATTCAAGTTGATTTCAACTTCAATTCAAATGAATATCTTGAAGAATGCAGAATAAAATTGTTCTAAAAATTTCCATATACGAGTATACTACTTATATATGTATGTACGTGCATACATACGTATTCTCAGCAGTTTTAAATTTCTTCTGTATGTTGGTGCGCTTTATAACGAGACTTCGCTTCAATTGGTGCTTTTAACAGCTCCTTAGCCCGTTTTCATATTAAAACATTCGCTCTTCCTATGTTCTCTCAAAAATTTTCCAATAACGGTTGAGTACAGAACCTTTTTTAATCTCCGCGTACCGAATTTTTCTTACCGCAAAATCAAAATGTTTCACTTTTTCATTTCGAAAATTTTCCTTAAATTCTGCGTATTTGATTTGTCTCCAAAAATAAATCAATAATAGTGCCAGTGCTTCTATAGAATTTACCTGCGTGAAATGTGTATTTTTTATTTTTATTTATTCGAGTAAATTAAAATAAAAAAATATAACCAGTGAAAAGGATTCAAATAAGTACAAAAAAAATCACTGCCCCGGGTGAGGCTCGAACTCACGACCTTAAGATTATGAGACTTACGCGCTGCCTACTGCGCCACCGAGGCTGTGTGGGCAGGGCCGGCTACAATGCGCATTTATGTGACAGCAGGCATTTATGTGTGTATGTATCTATATATCTCTGTATGTATGTGTGTATATAACATTTAAATGCTCCCTTAAATACCGCGTTGTATTTATGTATAGGCTGGTATGTACATATTTGTTGCACATAAAATTTTATATAATATTTATAATCACATTATTAAGTATTTGCACTTAAAAAATATTTTATTATAAATGTGAATGTGCGTGTGACTCCTACTCACTTTAGGCGTTTATATGTAAATAAAGTCACTTGGCTTTAGAACTCGTGTTCGCACTTACTTATGTATGTATGTATGTACATACGCATGCTTGTATGTACATACATATGTATATATGTGAATATGTGTGCCGACTTAAAAATATCGAAAAATAAATTGTTCAAATATTTGTAGAAATTATCGTTCTATCTCTTCTAAGCACATATTTAGTGCCTTATCAAATACAAATATCTACAGTGGCGAGTAAAAAATTCGAATAGATTTGCATTTAAGAATTTTTATTATGAAAACTGAGGGAAATATACAAAATAAAACAAATTAAAAAGTTTTTTTTCCAATAAAAGATGGCGCAAAATTAATCACCCTATCGGAAGATTTATAAATTTTGCGATTGGCGTCGCACGTCAATCACATTTGACACTTGTGAACTACTTAGACAGCTGCAGTATCCAAACATAAAAGCAATGGCGCGAACAAGGTGAAGTTAGGTTAGGTTGTTGCCAGGGTGAAAATGTGTTTAATTCTGCCGGCCGTTAACCGGCTCTCAGCGAATTCGACAGAACCAGCGGATGGGTTCACGTACGCTGGGTAACGAATCGGTTTGCTTTCGCAAATACTAAGCATTTTTTTGTGATATACGCAAAAATTTTGCCATCTGAACAACGACGTATTGGACAAGTGTGTTAATATGTGTGAAATGATCGCGCAGAGTTCGGCTGCAGAATCTCGCAAGTGACGTGGCAGCCCTAAAGTTCCCCTCACAATTTTTTTTTTTTTTTGTTTTTTCACCATAACTAAATAGCAATCCTGGTAATCTATCATCCTTGGGTTGTAGTGTTTGTCCACTACGGCTCATAGCTCACACACTCAGGCTCATAGCCCATTGTGATGCCGCGTTGAAAACTTGTCCTTATCTCTCCTAAAACCAGGGTGAACTTTTCAAAAACTTTAGAAGATTCCTAATTTCCACAGTACTGAGACTTTCAGCTCATTAAAAAGTTTCCGATCTAAAGTAGCGAATTTACGTCTGGCTACAGCAGAAGGTGCGAGATTGTCTCGTCCTCTTCCTTGTCTAGAGAGCCTTTTCAGAAGTTATGTATCAGCACACCCATCCTCTGGGCGGGTCTGCCCCGTGTAAGGGAAATCTGTGTGCTAAAACTTTGCTTATTTTGATTTAGCAGAGATTCTGTGAGTTTTACATTGATTGTTACCTTTAGGTGAAAAATCTCAGCCATCTCCTTAAGAGATAGAGTGCGTAAAGGTAAAAAACAAAGAATCGCTTAACTCAAGACTACGTTTCTTATATAGTAAAAAAGTTATTCAAAAACCAAATTGGCTGACTTATTTTACTCTAATAATGTTATACTCCGAGTGTATTTCTGAAAAGAAAAGCTTCTAGTTTTTTTCTAAGGCACGGAAAGAAGATGGCTACGTTCCGCTAAGTCTGGTAACCCCAAAAATCTAAGGTAGCTGTGCCAAATTTCTTTGAGCAATACCATCAACTCCAAGCTCTTTGATACCAAACGAGGCTTCCGATACCAACTGTTGATGATAGAAAGAGATAAAGGCCTTCTCCGCTTTGAAAGAGCCAAGTGCAAGGTGACCTGGCGTCGAATCATCACATCAGCGAACGTACCACTCGTCACTGAAAAATGTACTATGACATATGTGAGCGAGTGCTGAACGTACTCGTTTGATCGAACTGTCATTCGAACAACGGCGGCGGCCCGTTAACGATCAAATTTAACTGAAGATGTAAGTAGATTGTAAAAATATATAATTAAATATGGATTTTCTAATAAATTTGTTATGGGACAAGTTTTAGTAAACTCAATACCATTCGTTTCCGATTTTTTCAGAACGTGGCATGTCAACTTCGAAACAGTGCTTTGGCCCATACCGATCAAATAGTCGTTGGTAGTGCTGGTACCCACCGTCAGCCAAAAGTGAAAGTGTGCCGGCCAATTGTAACATTGGAGGCAGGGCTTTGTCCTCTGATTTCAACAAATTTATTTCCTGTAGAACAAATTCAAAGGCCTCTTTGGTCAGGCGGAATCGTTTCAGGAATCTGCAATGAAAATTTTTTAAATGAGCTAGAATAATTAACCATTTACATATTTACGTTGTGCTTAGGTGTGCCAAAGAACTGCTCTTTACTCTAAACTGTCTCCGTCCTTTTTTCATCTCCACCACTTTCACTGGTTGAAATGGTTGAGGTACTAATCTGGCAGTCCCCAAGTAGAATTAAAGCGCCGTTTTGGTACCAATATGAGACTTTCAATGGGCAGATATCTACAACCAGCCGAGCTATTGATGTAACGTAGAAGGCTTAAGGGATTTAGATTGGCTCTCGAAGAAAGATGCACCTAGTGACCGTAACCGTCTAGCTGTCAAACAAGGACATTTAGAGAAAAAGTGCTCAACAGTATCCTTCTCTAAAAGGTCCCCATAGCTCCTGCAATGGAGCCGTGTGTGCCGATCGTCCAATGACCAGTAAACACAGCTACGAGTTTGGAAATTGAGTGGCGAGGAGTCCAAAGGACTTTCTGAATCCTTCGTATATCGTATTGGGGCCAAAGGGTTTTCGAAATAGCACATGAAAAAATGGAACTCCATATTTTCTGTGTATTCCTGAGAAATAAGTGACGCAATTCCTCTTTAACAACTGTCAGGGGATGCCGATGACCGGCTAGGAGGTCTCTGAGGTCCAATTCAGTCCCCTTCCTGGCAAGCTCATCAGCAATTTCATTTCCCTCTATGTTGCTATGTCATGGAACTCAGATCAGACAAATGTTACCAGCACAACCAAGAGATTTCATGTCCTCCTTACAGGAGTTGCCTAATTTCGTTCGGCACCATGGCATCGTCAGAGCCTTGATTGCGGCTTGACTATCGGAGAAAATAATGATAACTCCCTCGCTCCCACGTTCCCTTAATAGTTTGTTTGCCTGCAGGATCGCAAAGGCTGAAAAGCCTAAAATAAACTAGCAGTATTTGGCAAATTTAAGGGAATTGATTGGCTGATTTAGAGAAAATCCCTGCTCCGACTCACGATTCCATCTTGGAGGAAGACAGAGACTCCATCTTGGAGTGAAGACAGAGGTACCAGCTTCGGTGCAGATTTTCCCCTCGATCCAATCCTGCCTATTTGGAAAGAACTCATATTTTAAAGAAACGAAATGGGTTCCGTGGTTAGATTTTAGTTGTATTTATTAAATTTTACAACAGTTCCACGCCATGTGACGTAAAAATACGATCCAAAGTAGTGTGGAACTTGAAAACTATTGTAAATTGAAAATAACTTACGATTCGTTGGTTTCAATGCGACTTAGCTTATACGTTTAACGTATCACCTAATTTTCTTCCGTACGCTTGTTGATCCGTGCACTGATATGATGATTCGACCCCTGGGTTCACTTCGAGTTTTTAATGATGCGTCAATCAACACGAGAAATGAGAAAGAACTGAACTCGTCGAAAATTGTGTATCCCAAAAATCTTGAAAGTCAAGCAAAAATAAAAGTAGTTAAAGGCGGCACCGTCTTCTTGGTTGTCCAGGGTCCGGCACTCGAAGTGTAAAAAATTAAAAAGGTTTTAAATTTAGTTTGGAAAATTTTGCCTTTAAACGGTCCAGAAACGAACCGCAAGCAGCGCGAATGTGACTCGCAGGTATTTTGGCCCACTCGCGAACAATGACTTTTTTCAGTGCCTGGTGACTGGTGAATCTTTTAGTTCGAACTTTGCACTCAAAATGGGCCCAAAGAGAATAATCCATCGGATTCGAATTTGGTGAATTCGAGAGCCATTGTGTGGACGTTATGAAATTCGGAACCTTGTTCTTTAGCCATTCTTTGTTCACCCGAGCTTTGTGAGACGGTCCCGAGTCCTGTTGAAACGTCCATAGTCTGCCACCGAAATGTTTGTCTGCCCAAGGCTTCAAAGCAACCTCCAGAATACTTTCTCGATAATATTTCGCTTCTACCTTGACTCCAGACTCGATGAAAACGATTGGAGAGCGCCCATCTGCGGTTACAGCGGCCCAAACCATTACCTGTAGCAGGTGCTGCCTCCTGGTGGCCAATCGATGACTCAAATACGGTCGGTCAAATAAATCTTATCGTTTTGAGAGTTTACGAATTGCCTAATTTCATCAGAAAACACAATTAAATTGATCGGTCAAGCGAAGCAACTCCTTCGCTCTCTCAAGTATGACTTGTTGCTGCTTTGATGTGAGATCAAGCGCCTTTTGGATCTTGTACGGCTTGACATTGAGATCAGTTTTCAATATGCCGCGGATGCAACGATCAGATATTTTCTTTGGTTCAGTTCTTCCGCCATTTGATTGACACTTCGTCGGAGATTTCGCTCAAGTCGCTTCTTCACTTTTTGAACCTTCTCACTTGCAGAACTTATTCAAGAAGCGTTGTAAAAATTGTATGAAAGAATTTTAAGGAAAACAAAAAATATCCAATCAATAAATTTAAACTAAATTCCATCAAAAACTTAATATCATAAAATCATTCGCGCTGATACTGCCAACACATGCCCCAAAATGTGAAAAATGGTTGATACAACAAAGTATCTTCAAATAAGCGCTCCTCAGACATACTTTCCACACTGTTTTGGCGCAAAACTGTGTAAATATTTCCTCTTGCCACAAACAACAACTGGAAAAACTCTGCAGTATCAGCATTGGCACTGCACCATCGTTAGTTTTTACAAATTCCCTCAAGTGTTGCTGTATGCAGGGATCTTTGCATGCGTTTGTATGTGTTCGAAAATGTTTACACAGCGAAAATGTAAACAAATGCACAAAATGTACTAAATGTGCAGAGTTTGAATTAAAAAAAAATGCAAAATCATAGTGTGAGGATTGTTTTTGGGACATGGAGAAGAGGGGCAGCAAAACGATGCCGCACATGGAGGAATGGCTTATATTTTATTTAGCTATGAATGAGGTCTTCCAGCTGCAATTTCTATCTGATGAAGCCAAATGGAAGAACGTAGAGGATATCTGCATACATACATATATGTATTTGTATGTGTGCATTTATCTTAAAGGAGTGAGATGTTAAGTAAAAAAGTCAATTGAATATTATTTTGATATTTGATTTCATAAATTTGTAAAAATTATTTTTATTTGGAAGCTCTTTCTGAGCATTAGTAAGACCGCGATCATACAGAGAGAGAGACATTTGTTGTTTCAACCCGTTACTTATGATGCTTGTGTCATCTATGAAGCTCGTGCTCTGCCAACACCGTTTGTGTTCTCGTTCTGCTCAATTTGTTGTTGACTTTAGAAATAAAAACTAACAATTGCAAGGAGTGTGAACACGACGGGAAACACCAAAAGAGAATTCGCAATGATGAAGCAACAAAACTCTCTCTGTTTAACCGCGGTCTAATTAAACTATCTTGAAATAGAGCTGACAGCATTGAAAACCACACTCGCTAGGTGTGAATCTTGCTGGATAACTGTGTTGTTGCTTTCACATGCAAATTTTTCATCATAGGTGGCGAGCAAAGAAGTAACGAATCGTAGGCGCCTAATAATGATTATTGACAGCTTTGGATAATTCACAATTTACTAGGAGACTAAATAAAGAGTGGTTATGTTTCAAGGGCCGGTAATGATTTTGAATAAAATACAATTTTTTTTTAAATTATTGTCGTTTCTCTTTATTGTGATAATATTGGTATGGTTCAATTATTTATGGGACAAAATATTGGGCAAATGGCCGCCGCGGCCTCGGCGGCACACCTCCAAAGACTCCCAAATACAAATAGTTTCTTATCTAAAGGATGGTTAAGTTTTAAGGGCCGGTGTTGATTTTGAATAAAATACAATTTTTTTAGAAAATTATTGTCATATCTCTTTATTATGATAATATTGGTATGGTTCAATTACGTATGGGACAAAATATTGGGCAAATGGCCGCCGCGGTGTGCCGCCCTCGGTGTGCCGCCGAGGACACCTCCATCCCATTGTCCAAATTTTCGATGACGCTGAGGCATAATTGAGGTTCTAAGCCGTTAATGTGCTGAATTATCTCATCCTTTAGCCTTGAATTGTTGCTGGCTTATCGACATACATATATGTATGTATGTACCTTTTCTTTCAAATAACAAATAACCCTAAAGAAAGAAGTCCAACGGTGTCGTTGACGTTTAGGTGTGGTTCACATTCAACATCGGCCCTTGAAATTTAACCACCCTTTATAAACTGGCCCAAAATTCATCATCCGATTTTGTTTTTGATAAACATTTTCTTTAAATAAAAAAATTATTTCGAATGGTGGAAATCTTTATTTTGATCTTTACACAGCTGTCTACTTCGCAAGTGTCAAATTTGATTGACGTACGATGCGATATGCAAAATTTATAAATCTTTCGATAAAGTGCGACCTCGTAACGATTGGAATAGAAGAATATTATAATTTGCGTGCTCCTTAGGCTAAAACAATGATAATCTCCTTACTCTTAAATCCTACCTCACCGACCTTTCTCGCTTTTTCACCGCGAAGAATCTCCAACTTTCCCCCACAAAGTCCACGGCGACCCTCTTTACCACCTGGACAGAGGAGGTCAAACTGCAGCACAAGTAAAAGTCGATGACACACCAATTCTGATTGTTAACAATCCCAAAATGTTGGGTGTAACCTTTGACAGTTTGCTCTCCCGCTCTGCGCACACAACTGCAATTGCCAATAAAGTCCAAAATCGCAACAAGTGCCCATTTTTCTTTGAAAATACTGCTGGTAACACAATTTCGGTTGACGGTGAGCGCTACAGAGGCCTGCTCAAATTTTCTTCGCGCAGAACTCTACGAACAGTTTTAGGGTTGAAGATCTTGCCTAAGTATTTTTCGACTACGTTCGCTAATTTTGGAGCGCTTAAATCGGGTTTTTTAACTTTTTTTTACAAAATTTTTTTGAGAATGACTTAAAACGCGAAGCTAAACAGAAAAAAATACAATTCACTGTTATTGCATTCTCAGAGAAAATATAAAATTCACTGCATCATTTAAGTTGTGAGCATATTTTGATGAGCAAACTATTTGTTTCTCTATTTTTTCAGAAGCTTTGTTTTTGTTATTGTTCTTTCAGCGGTGGTAAACAGTACATATGTACATACCTCAGTACAAGTCGTATACATTTTGTATTAAATTTAATAAACATCGAGTCATTTTCTTTTTTCTAAAAAAGTATTACCTGCTTCAAATAAACTGTGAGTCTCTGTATGTAAAATAAATATTTGAATATAAAAGTAATTAAATGTTTCGCACTCATTTCACAAAAAAGTACCATCGACATGAAACGATTAACCGTTTACGCTCTGGTTTTGTTGCCCTATTGCTTGTATGATTTTTTTAATGCACCAGTCTTCCTTTACATTTCTCACTTTTCCAGCAGAAACTTTCCGGTGTGTCATTAAAATCGTTTGTACTTTTGTGTACATGCATAAATACATATGTATGTATCTGTAAATGGAAACTTACACTTTTTACAAATAGGTCGTTTTTTTACTCGCACACATACTCGTACATACCAACTCGCATGTTTGTTGTTTTATGAACTGTACACGCTTTCATCACGTTGCATCAGTGCGTGCCTTTATTTTTAGCTCTCAATATGCATTCTCTCACTCATTCCCCCTTTGGCCGGAGTAATAAAGCCACAAAAACAATTGTACAAAGTGAGAAATAAATTCTAAAAAGAATAGGAAACAAAACATTTTTAGCCCTCGTTTCGCAATATCTGCGATGAAAATTTCCATGTTTCCATGTTTTTGTGCCCAGCATTTTATTTTTTATTTTTTTTTCGACTAAACTAAAAGTTTTAAATTTGTTAGAAGTTTGCTGTGCAGCCGCCATAGGCGACTGACTTGTGTGTGGCTACCATTCGGTTGGTTGCGAGTACGATGCCCATAGAAACATGGGATATAGAAACATAATACTCGTATGAAAGAAAAAGTTGGTCGGGGCAATGGCAAGCCTCTGGGTACATTTCTGTCATGAAAACGCTACTTGCACTTATAAAATCATCTCCCTTTCGCAAGATGCTTAAAGCTATTGGGATTTCTGTTTGTAGAGGAACATCATAACGCTCAACACAAATAAGAGGAGAAGCTCGGCCGAACGCCTAACATAGATTGTATGCTCCCTTTATAGATATTCATATACAGTTGTAAGCAAAAAAATTCTGAGAAGTAGTAAGTCAGTAGTAGTTGGATGGATATATAGCCTCCTAATGGGCCGCCGTAGCCGAATGGTTTGGTGCGTGACTACCATTCGGAATTCAGAGAGAACGTAGATTCGAATCTCGATGAAACACCAAATAAAGAAAAAGTTTTTCTAATAGCGGTCACCCTTCGGCAATGGCAAACTTCCGAGTGTATTTCTGCCATTAAAATCTCATAAAAATATCTGCCGTTCGGAATCGGCTGAAAAGTGTAGGTCCCTTCCATTTGTGAAACAACATTAAGACGCACGCCACAAATAGGAGGAGGAGCTCGGCCAAATACCCAAAAAAGGGTATACGCGCCAATTATACATATATATATAACGAGAATGTGCCACATCAAAATGGTGCGAAAACGCTGGTTGGATTCTGGAAGAATCATCACAGTAACCAACCCAACCAACAATCGTTTCCGAACCCGAAACGAGTAGGTTATTGCAGCTAATGGAAATTTTATTTAACTATTTTTAAATATATAATAGGTAAGTTAATGTTGGGTAAAAAATGCGTGAATTTTCATGAAATTTTGTTTAGAAATAAAACTAATTAAATTTACTCGCAAGTTATATTCAAATGCCGTACGCACCCCTGTACTTGGCCTAATACATTAAGACATCTTTTGTATGAAGCTATTTCCTAAAAAAAAATTAAATAATAATAATAAAATATTCAGCTGCAAAACTGCATTTTTTGTCTGTTTTTTGTCGTTCGAATTCTTATGCCCGCAACTGTACAACATTTATATGCACTTGCAGTGCTGCGTTGAAGAGCCCCAAGTAAGCGCTGCGGGAGTGGTGCATTTAGAGAAATAAGCAAGAATAAATTGATAGCATTTTGCAATCACTTGGCTGTGTTATATCTATTTTTGTTTTCATTAGTGGAAATGCGTTCATTAAAACACTGGAGTCAATTCCAATTGCAGTTCGTTAAATTTGCTTCTTACCTTTGAAAGATTGTTTGCGTGCATTTTCGAAATCTAGTTACTCAGCCAATCAGGTGTGTATAATTTTTGATTTTTTCTTTCTTCTTCTTTTAAATTGTTATATTTACACACATACACACATGCATAAATACATGCAAACTCATACACAGTCACTACAAATGTAGACGAGCAAAACTCTCAATCCTTTCACAGTTGCTTTTCAGTTGCTTTTATTTCATGAAGTAAAATTTATTGCGGGATAACAAGCATAACATTCCGTAAGCGGAATTCTGTCAAGAGGAATGGAAAAGCCGATTTGCTCTTCTTGTTTGTTTGAGTGATAAAAAATATTTTTATTGCACACACACACCCATTCATTTGTATATTTACCTAGTAAGTAGGCTTGCTGTGGAGCTTAACGCTTTAACATGCATACACACATACATACATACATACATTCTGGAATTGCATACATACACACATTCACACACCCCCACCTGCATACATACATACTTACTTTGATTTAAATTCGCTGTAGTCTTATCTAAGTACTTGTGTTTTTGGAAAGTACCAGATTTTTTTAAGTCATCAATCAAATTTAAATCCATATAAAATATCTGTATAAGTATGTTCGATAATCTTTTATTTGTACTGATACACTCATAGATACTCGTACATATCTACTCCGAGTGAAAAAAAATTTCAGCTGAATTCAGAAGACATTTCTCTTGCGCGTATACTCGTATTTTTTGGTGACTCAAAATTATGGCTAAGCTGACTGTTAATAACCAGCGCAAGAGAGATGTAAATAATAGTAAAAATTTGACTATTTTTCTATACACTCTTGTGCTGCATTTCATATAAATATTGAAGCTCACACTGAAAATTGTTTACTTTGTTCTAGGATTGAGTGGATTGAATTGTAAAATTATCTCAGTCAACAATCGTATATCGTAAAGAAGAAATAAAAATACTGTTTGACGTTCTGTCAGCCGTCCATAGGTTTTTTTACGGTAGTTCATTTCAACGCATGTTTCCCATTATTAAGAGGATAGTCGAAAATTTAAAGAAGATTCCCCATCTAAAAACAGAATTTTGGCAGAGACAATATGAACTTACGCTGATTGACAAACCCAACGAATAGAAACCTTTGATTTTTTTTAGACAATTTAATGTTAGATAGTTTCATAATTTTCAAAACCAATTTTTACAATTTCGAATAATAATTTTTATAATTAAAAGAAAAAATACTTTTGTTATGAATTTGAAAAATAATTTTTTATATAAATAAATTTCTTCATAATTTTGAAGAATAATTTTTATAATTTTGAAAAGGAATTTTTATAATTTTGAAAAATAATTTTTTTAATTTTGAAAATAATTTCTATAATTTTGAAAAATAATTTTTATAATTTTGAAAAATAATTTTTATAATTTTGAAACATAGTTTTAATAATTTTGAAAAAGAATTTTTTTAATTTTGAAAATAATTTCTATAATTTTGAAAATAATTTCTATAATTTCAAAATAATTTCTATAATTTTGAAAAATAATTTTTATAATTTTGAAAAATAATTTTTTTTAATTTTGAAAGATAGTTTTTATAATTTTGAAAAATAATTTTAATAATTTTGAAAAATATGTAGTTTTTTTAAAAAGTTTGAAAAATAACTTTTATAATTTTTAAAAATTATTTTTAAAATTTTGAAAAATAACTTTTATAATTTTAAAAAATAATTTGTTTAAGTTTAAAAAACTATTTTTATAATTTGTTTTTTCATAATTAAAAAAAAATTTGTTTTTTCATGATTTCGATGAATAGTTTTCATAATTTTTTTAGTTTAAACTTTGAAGAATAATTTTTATAATTTTGAAGAATATTTTTGTAATTTAGAAAATAATTTTTATAGTCTTGAAGAATAATTTTTATAATCTTGAAAAATAACTTTCATAATTTTGAGAAAGTAGCCTTTATGGTTTTGAAAAATTATTATTTTTTTATTTCGAAAATAATTTCTATAATTTTCAAAAATTATTTTTTTAAGATTGAAAAAATAAACCTTATGATTTTGAAAAAATTATTTTCATACTTTTAAAAAATGATTCGTATAATTTTTAAAAATAGTATTTAAAATTTTGAAGAATAATTTTTATAATTTTGAGAAAGTAGCCTTTACGATTTTGAAAAATAAATTTTCTTAATTTCGAAAATAATTTCTATAATTTTCAAAAATAATGTTTATAAGTTTGAAAAAATAAACCTTATAATTTTGAAAACAAAAATTTATACTTTTAGAAAATAATTTGTATAATTTTGAAAAAAAAAATAAATTACTATATAATTTTGGAAAATAATTTTTATAAGTTTGAAAAATAATTCTTACAATTTTAAAAAATAATTTTTAAGTTTGAAAAATAGTTTTTATAATTTCAAAAATAATTTTTATACTTTTGAAAAATAACTTTTGTAATTTTGAAAAATAGTTTTTATAATAACAGTTAAAAAATTATAATTTTTATATAAATAAATTTCTTTATAATTTTGAAAAATAATTTTTAAGTTTGAAAAATAGTTTTAAAAAATAGTTTTTATATTTTCAGAAATAATTTTTATACTTTTGAAAAATAATATTTATAGTTTTTTTCACATGAGTCAATAGATTTATTTACAAAAATTCTTTAAACTTTTTAGTGACACTTGCAAGCGAAAATGAACTACAGCGCATTCCTTATAGTTTTTATAATTTTGAAAATAATTTTTTTTAGGGTTGGGTACGTAATGCTGTATGATACAATATTCTGTTTACAAAATGCTGTATACAAAATTCTGTATTTCAGAATTCTGTATTATAGAATTCTGTATACGAAATTCTGTATTTCAGAATTCTGTAAAAAATATTCTGTATTGCCGAAATGCTGTATTGACGTAATTCTGTATTGACGAAATTTTGTATTGACAAAATTCTGTATTGACGAAATGCTGTAAGTAAATGATAAGAAATTCAATAAATTTTATAAAAAAAGTGCGCACTTTTTTTATAAAATTTATTGAATTTCTTATCATTTACTTACAGCATTTTTTTATAAAATTTATTGAATTTCTTATCATTTACTTACAGCATTTCGTCAATACAGAATTTTGTCAATACAAAATTTCGTCAGTACAGAACAACTAATCGGTTTTGTTTTTATTTCTGTTCATCTTTGTTTTGTTTTTCACTTCGTTTTAATTGATTTCGTTGAAGTTGTTGTTGTCAACTAAGCAATGCAGTTGTGCCATTCCAAACAAAATTCCAATGCAGTGAAGCCCTGAAAGTAGTATGTACTTATTTGTAAATCAAAGTTAATGAACACTACGCTGCAATAATAACAGTTGTTGGGGCAGACTGTATTTTCGTTGCTGTAAAATATTTTTCTTTGTCTAATGTCCCTCATTGTCGTAAGAAAGCCTTGAAAGCAACTAAAGCACGTGTCGTTTTTAATTTTGGTTTTTTCATTAAAATATTTATTCGTCATGTCACAAATAGAAATTATAACTTCTAATAAAGGAGGAAAGAAGTTGTTCTTAGACGGCTATTGTTATTATTTTGAAAGAAAAACCCAAATGGAAACTTTTAATTGGGCGTGTTGTAAAAGAATACAATATAAGTGCAAATCCAGAATTGTAACAAAGGTGTTGGCGAACAATCACGTCATTGTTAAACAACCCGCGGACCATTGCCACGAACCAGCTCCCAATGATTTACCAATTGCAAAAGTTAATAATAAAGTAAAGCGCATGGCTTGAAGAAGTCACTTAGCGCCAAGTCAGATAATACAAAAAACTACAGTGGAAGCAGAGCAGAGCTACCGAGACTATTTACCATCCAGAAATGCCCAAAAGGCCAGAATTCGAAGATCAAGGCATGAAGCACCTCATTTTCGGGAACCAAAACTTTTAGAGGACATAGATATTCCTTTAAATTTATATACTCTGGAAGGAGAATTATTTTTATTGGCGGAAAAGTTCACAGAGCGGAATGAATGCGTAATTATTTGTGGTACGAAGTCGTCTTTAAACTTTTTGAGTCAGAGTTCTTGCTGGATTGTGGACGGAACATTTCAAGTTACCCCGAAAATAATGAGACAGCTGTTTTCAATTCATGCCATAGTGGAAGGTGAAACATTTCCCCTCGTGTTTTGCCTTATGAGCCGCAAGTCCAAAGAATTGTACGAGGTTTTATTTGAAGAATTGTTCCGAATCACATCAGACTACGGCCTAAATCTTCAACCCGAAAGAATTATCAGCGATTTTGAAATGGGACTGATATCGGCGCTAAGAAATTGTTTCCCGAACACTGATTTGCGTGGCTGCTTCTTCCACTTCAGTCAAATAATCTGGAGAAAAGTTCAAAAAGAAAGGTATGTGGTTGTCTGTATGTAATATATCTGCATAAGGTTCATTCACTTTCATTGCTTTCAGACTGGTTAAAAAATATGGAAACTCTGAGATATTTTCGTTACAACTTCGAATGCTGAAAAGCCTAGCTTTTGTTCCTTCCGATGAAATCTCGGAATACTACAACAGTCTTTGTAGTATTTTTGATGATTATGACATGCTAAGAATCGCAAATTGGTTTGTAAAGAACTACATTGGTAAATTTGATGAACCACCAAAACATCATCCGTCATTTTGGTCAGAGCATAGCAATGTAGAAATGAGTCAGTTTCCAAGAACTCAAAATAGTGTAGAAGCTTGGCATCGGCGACTTAATGTCATTGTAGGGGAAAAAAATTGCGGTATTTACCAACTTATAGCTAATTTGAATGCAGAGATGATTTATGTGAAATCACAAATATCAAGAGTAGAAAATGGAGAAGTCTTCCCGAGAAAGTTAAGATCAATTAGATCTAACAAAAAAATTAAAAGTATAATAAAAAAAAGATTAATTATTGGAAAAGTTTCTTTTTTGAAAAGAATAGCAAAAAATATTTGTTTTTAATCTAATCATGTACCTGTGTTTTGTACTTGAAATACTTATTACTTCTTCTTTGCATACATACTTATCGTTTGAATTAATATTGAAGTCTTTTGTTTTTTGTATTGTTATTTTGGACTTGAAATTCTCATTTATTTTTCTATGTATAATTATCGCTTAAGTTAATATTGCAGCTTAGAAATCTTTTGCTTTCCTTATATATTAATTGTTTTTATTAATAAAATCAAGTAAAAAACTGACTTTTGTCAACACAAAATTTTTTCAATACAGAATTTTGTTAATGCAGAATTTCGTCAGTACAGAATTTCGTTCGTACAGAATTTCGTCAATACATAATTTTGTCAATACAGAATTTTTTTAAGACAGTACAGAATTTTGTTTTTACAGAATTTTGTAAATACAGAATTCTGTAAATACAGAATTTTGTCACTGCAGAATTTTGTTACGTTAATTTACAGTATTTCGTATGAAAAGAATTTTGATATACAGCATTTTGTAGGGATCCCTTTTTTTTATTTAAAAAAAATGATTTATATAATAACTTAAATAATTTTTATAATTTAAAAAAACCAGCCTTTATGATTTTAGAAAATATTTTTTGTCAATTAATTTTTATAATTTTGAAAAATAGATCTTATAATTCTGAAAAATAACTGTTATAATTTTCAAAAATAATTTGTATAAGTTTGAAAAATAATTTTTATAAGTTTGAAAGTAATTTTCATAATTTTGAAAAATAATTTCTTTAATTTTGAAAAATAATTTGTAAAATTTTGAAATATGATTTTTTATAATATTGAAAATTATTTTGAAAATAATTTCCATTATTTCGAAAATAAATTTTGTAATTCTGAAAATAGTTTCTTTCATTTTTGTATCATTTCATTTTTGTTCTGAAAAATAATTTGTACAAAAGGTTTTTACGAAATGGGTTTTTGCTAATAACATTTGAAAGATTTAAAAGAATTGCGCTCCGTGTTCAGAATATCGATACTGGGCTCGAAACACGTCGACTGGTACCCATAACGAAAGTTTTTGATTAATTTTGGCACTCGGACTGTAAACTAGATAATTACCGAAACTGAAAAATTTATAAAAAATCTACTAATTTGTAAACTTTGATCAATCGATCATTCAATTTTATTGCACACAACAGCTACTAAGCGCAAGTTCCCAGAAGCTCATCAAAACCGATGAAAGGTCGCTCATACGCATCGTCAACCCAAATCACCTCAATTTTCTTCAGCCGCAAGTACAACTTGCTAAGAATATTTCTTAGGAAAATCAAACAAATCAAGCCACAAATTCTGACTTACCTTTACGCAAACAATTTAAGCCAATTGAAAACCTCTGCAACCGAATAGGCGGAAAATCCAGAAATGCCGCTTTTCGCTGTTGTTGTTATTATTATTTTGCCAGTAGTAACTTTATATGGAATCGGCATGCACGCACAAGCACATTTGACGCTCAAGTTTCACTTAAATTATGATTTTCACTAATTTCCCCAAGCCACTGTCAGACAAACTAATCCAAAGTACCGAAATGACTTGAATGGAATCGATTTGGTTAGACCGACAAAGAGGGCAAAAAGTTCAGTTTCCTGTGCGAGGTTAGACTTTTGTGTTTTATTTTTATTTTTATTTTTTGTGAGTGTGTTGTGCATAATACAATATGTGTAGAATGTTGTTGTAGCTATTGTTATAGTTTTTGGATTTTTTCCTACTACTCTTGCACGGAACTTTGTCTTGACAAGTAATCGAATTAATTCATAAGGAAGGCAACGAAGTGTTGGTGGCAATGCAAAATGCTTCTGCTTCTGCTGCTGCTGCTGCCTTTACTTTTGCTTCTATTTTCACTTAATCTTCAGCGCACCAGCTTCTTCGAGTAGACACTCAACCATACTTTCTGGCACTTCGTACAAAATGCAGCTTTCCCCTTGTGGGGCTAACAAAAAACTACTCAAACTTTGTCGCTTGACAGCATAAGAAAGTCGTCAACTTAAGTTGAGGGATAAAGTGGAATGAAGAAAAATTAAAAGGGAATTGCAGTCAGAAGAACTTTAACACAATTTCGAGCAACTCAATAAGCTGCATCATTTTGGGCGATTTAATTATGATGAGTGTATTTTTATTTTTAACTAAAATTTGTAAGCACTTTTTATTTTTTATGTGAGAGCTAACGCTGAACAGTTCACTTTTTTTTAATGGAAATCGCATAAGAAATGTTTTTCGTAGATTTATTATTATTTTTACTTTGAATTTTGATTAAGAAATAATTTTGAATTTTTACTTATAACTTGAAATTTTTACTTAGAAATAATTTTAAATTTTATTTTTATTTATTAAAATTTTTACTTTTATTATAATTTTTTCGTATAGTAAACGAAACTACAAAATTAAATTTTAATTGCAAAAAAAAATTTACAAAAATTATTTTCAACTATTTTTCAACACTTTTTTTATTAATATTTTTTTTTTTATTCAAAAACTTAATTTTTCATGATACTTTGAAACCGCGTGTCTTCGCATATCACTCTAAATTTATGTGTTTTCCGCTGCGTTCGTGTACAATTTGTTCGATTGCCCGTTGTCAACTGAGCGCCATTCGCTTCGGCGGTACATTTTTGTAGCCCCCCGCTTTGGCGTTGTGAGTGGAAAAATTCCCAAAACAGTGTTTGAGAATTTCCCAAAACAAATGCAGCACAGCTGATTTTTGTTTTGTCAACAAACATCCTAAAGTGGGCGTGTAAGTTGGCGCATGCGCGCAAACAAGTCGATAAGAATTTGGCGCCAATCGCATTCTAACAAAATGGGACAAGAAAAATAACAACAACAGCGCATCAATGTTTATCTAGCTGCTAAAAAAAATAGATTTGTTTCTTTCTCCTTTGTATCTATGTATGTATGTACATATGTATGTATTTGTTCTGCGCGCATTTTCACAGTTGGTCAGTCAATTGGTAAATCGACTTTCATTCACTTAATGACTTATTGAATCACTCTTCCAACCGACGCGTATGTATGTATGTCTTATTTATGTAGCTATGCGTGTGTGTGTGTGTGTGTATATCGCCGCCTGATGTGTTTATTGTTGTATTTTGTGTGTATCTGAAATTTATTTTTGCATTTATGCCACGTCAATTTATGATTATATTTAAGTTTGCCAAGTTCGTGGGTAGGTGATGAAAGAATGCGCCTAAATGCATGCTACCCATTTGAAGCAAGCAGCATTTTTTTACTACACATGCCCATATGTGGAAACAAGTATACAGAAAATACTGCCGTTGGCGTGGTTGACTACTTGTCGACCGGCGACTCTTAGAAGTACAGTTACTTATTTGGCATATGGAAATTAGCGTAGGAAAGGTATTTACAAGCTATTTAAGCATCACCGGATTAGAGTATGAAAAATAAGTGAGTGTTTAGTAAGCTGATATAGCAACAACAACAACAATATAAAAATTATTTGCTTTTATGGTTGACAACGCACACTTTTCAAAAAACAGTTAACTTCTATTGACTATTTAAAATCAATTAGTTAATAAGTGACAACTCCGAGTGCTCAGAATACGAGTTACTCGTGACATTTAATTCGAAATCAGGAAAAAATAATAAAATTTTATTCATTTCGTCTGTTAAATTGTTTTATACTCTTTTAAAAATAAAAAAAATAAAAAGCAATTTCTATTTTTAAAAATAATTAAATATAATAAATAAAATTTATAATTTATAAAAAAAATTATACAAAATAAATAAAAAAATTAAATTATATATAAATTATGAAAAATAATAAAAAGCGTATATAAAATAAATAAAAAAATAAATAATCTTATGACTATTTTTATTTTTTATTTTATATATGTAATTTTTTTTATTATAAATTATAATTTTTATTTATTATATTTAATTATTTTTAAAAAGGGAAATTGCTTTCTGTTTGGTGTTTTTTTTTTTGCCTAATATTTCCATATTTGCAACAGACCGGGAAGTTCCTTTGTGTTGCGACTTTGACATAAAATGCTGTATGGCCTTGTTCTTCTTTTGTGTGCAACTCATAGCACTATTTCGGTAATACCCTTCGAACGTCTTGATACAAAACAAATTTTTAAAATTTTTAGGCTGCAATTCCAATTGCTAATGGCGGTAAGGAAGGTCGACGGACACTGCGGCGGAGTATCAGCTATGAACGGAGATCCAGAGTGCCTTTGACTGTGAGGAAACAGTTCCCTGTGCCTATCTCGATATCTAGGGAGCTTTGGACAATGCCTCTCACTGGGGTGTGTGTCGCGCCCTCTTTCTTCTTATCACCCCTCCTGTGGAGCCTAGTAGTTGACCACCTACTTCTGCTGTCAGAGGTGACGTTGTAATTATAGCGAGAGGCAAGTTCGAGGAATGAGAAGATCAGCATGGATGGTGATATCAGATGATATCACTGAAGTCATTAAATTCGCAAAGAATTTCAGAATTGAACTGAACGATAGGTTGAACAAAAGTAGACCTGTATTTGAAAGGAAACTCCAGAGTGTACCCTGCACTGGTATACAGATGACTCGAAGACCGAAGGAATTTACGGCTCTAGAGCCAAGTTCTCGATTTCGATGGGTAGTTTTCCAAGCATCTTCAAGCGGAGATGTATGCCATCTGTCTATGTGTAGAGATAAACTTAGTTAGAAATTTTCGGAATGAGCGAACTATCATTCTGAGCGACAGTCAGGCGGCACTCAAGGCTTTATCGTCCTGTGAGATCAAGTCCTCACTGATCCTTGAGTGTATCGAGAAACTTAATCTATTAGCAACGCACAATCTCATCCGGCTAATTTGGGTCCCAGGACACAGGGAAAAAACTGGGAAGAAGTAGCGGACCATTGGCGAGAGAGACTGCGGCCTCGTTATTAATAGAACCCGAGCCCTTCCTCGCCATGGGACAACACCCCATTAAGGAGAAGTTTATGAGTGAAAAGCAATGGCTAAGGGATGTTTGCTGGCACCAAACTATGGGGCTACGCCAGGTGAAGTCCCTACTGGGACGGTACAACTAAAAGCTGTTTAAAAGACTCATAACCCTAACCTAGAACAAACTGCGTAGTCATCTGCACATGATCGGAATATGATCCACTGACTTTTGACGTTTCTGCGACCAATCCCAGGAGGCTCCAATGCTCCTTCTCCTGGAATGCAGCGCTATAGCGCGAAGAAGGTAGAGACGTCTTGGCGAACTGCAGTCAGAGGAAAGGCACAGTCCAACCCAGCTCTATCCTGAGTTTAATAAGGGAACTGGGTCTGGATGAGGTACTGTGATGAGTAGAGGCCGCAAAAGACCACGGGGTCGAAGTCCAAACCTCATATATCTACATATATATCTAACATACGAAAATGCTTGCTGTCGCGTGCTACATAAAGGGAAACTGTTTGACACCTTTGATATACAAAGCGGCGTTCGTCAAGGGATACACCCATCCATCACCCGTGCTGTTTTTGCTTGTTCTTGATGATGTCTTGGAAGCTGCCCTGCTACCGCATCGAGGTAGGACTGTTTTGTACTACATACGAAGATGTCAGATCTCGCATTGATAAAGCTAGAGCCACCTTTGGTATCCTGTCTTCTGTGTGGCGCAATAACAACATCAGCGTTCACACAAAAATTAGGATTTTCAAATCCAACGCAGAATCGCTTCTACTTTATGGTTGCTGTACATGGAAAGTGGCCAAGTCCATCACTACGAAACTTCAGGTTTTCATAAATCGCTGCCTGAGGAACCTCTTCCGCATTTTTAGGCCTACTGAAAAAGGCACAGATGGAGCCAGTCGAAATGCTCGCTCATAAAACGCCAAAAATGGAGATAGAGATGGAGATCCGATGCAAGCATTGCACGAAAGGCATTGCAGTGGAACTCTCTCTCGAATGTTGGTCGCATGCCAGGGAGACCAAGGGAAATTTGGAGAAGCACAGTTGAAAGGGAAACTGGAAGCACTAGAAAGAGCTGGAGCCAATTGAAGTATAGTACATTGCCAAAAATCACACAAGATGGGACGCAGGCGTGCTCGATGCCCTGTGTCCCACTAGGGATTAAGGACCTGAAGACGAAGAAGAACAAAATGTTAATTACCCATGAATTTCTGCTTATTTATGGCCATAATTTCGCCACACTGTCGAATCTGAATTGTGTACAAACAGTGAGAGGCGGAAGCACTGCAATATAAATGAATCTATGAATTTAAAAAATACGCTCTTACAACAAAAATGGAGGACTACATTAAGTTTTTATTATATTAAATATAAAATTGTGCGGATATGAATATACAATATGTATGGCTTTTTTCTTAATTTTTTTTTGTAGTTAAAAAATGTAAACATTTGAATTAACCTAATATTTATACCATCGATAGAGTAAAAATTAAAAAACAACCAACTAAATGTTAACAGCGATATGTACCTTACATAATATTAAGCGCCTTCTATTCGCCACTTCTCTGCTCGCTGTTCCTCTGTTCGACTAAACTTGACGAAAAATTTGCATGTGCAAGCAACAACAAAGTTAACGAGTGAGAGTCGCCGCTAACGAGAATGGTTATACCTCATTGAACTGGTATAACTCCTTAAACTGGTGTAACTCACTAAACTGGTGTAACTCATTAAACTGGTATAACTCATTAAACTGGTATAACTCATTCAACTGGTCTAACTCATTCAACTGGTCTAACTCATTAAACTGGTATAACTCATTAAACTGGTATAATTCATTAAACTAGTCTAACTCATTAAACTGGTATGACTCATTAAACTGGGCTAACTCATTAAACTGGTCTAACTCATTAAACTGGTCTAACTCATTAAACTGGTATAACTCATTAAACTGGGATAACTCATTAAACTGGTCTAACTCATTAAACTGGTATAACTCATTAAACTGGTATAATTCATTAAACTAGTCTAACTCATTAAACTGGTATGACTCATTAAACTGGGCTAACTCATTAAACTGGTCTAACTCATTAAACTGGTCTAACTCATTAAACTGGTATAACTCATTAAACTGGGATAACTCATTAAACTGGTCTAACTCATTAACCCTTTGCACTCAGAATGCCAGCACTGCTGGCATGAGCATTTATTTCGGTAATTCGAAGTGCAGACATTCCTGATGATGAAGATGAGACAGGGCGTTATAAAACGGGCGATAACATGAGAGAAAAAAAAATACTTTTTGGTAATTTTTCTAAGAATTGGGTAATTAGTTAGGTTAGATGTAATAAGGTACAATAAGATGTTGTTAAATTTCAAAGGATGTTGAGATCCATTGAACTTTTGTTCGGCAACGTTGTTGGAAGGAAATATGAAAATGGTCTCCGAGTGCAAAGGGTTAAACTAGTATAACTCATTAAACTGGTCTAACTCATTAAACTGGTCTAACTCATTAAACTGGTCTAACTCATTAAACTGGTCTAACTCATTAAACTGGTCTAACTCATTAAACTGGTCTAACTCATTAAACTGGTCTAACTTATTAAACTAGTATAACTCATTAAACTGGTCTAACTCATTAAACTGGTATAACTCATTAAACTGGAAGAACTCATTAAACTGGGCTAACTCATTAAACGGGTCTAACTAATTAAACTGGTGTAACTCATTAAACTGGTCTAACTCATTAAACTGGGATAACTCACTAAACTGGTCTAACTAATTAAACTGGTACAACCCTCTATTTTACAAACAAATGGAATTTCAGGCCGCTCTATTCCAGCACTGCCCAGATATGTTTATTTTAACCAGTTGCTGCATCTATTCGCCACTTGCGAACGCTTGGCGAAAAGAAGAGGCCTATAGTAATTTAATATGCACGTAACTATTAATCGTCCATTATAAACAGGCTATTGAATTTAGCGTTGTCGTCCACTACCAGTACAACACCATTGCCATCATCGACATTAAAATCATCCGAAAAATTATTGCTAATAGATGAAACCAGCTCAGCTCTCTTCGTCACGTCAGATATTTCTACGGCAATGCCCTCTTGTATGGCTGGCCCATTTTCCGCTTCTATTACCTCAAGACTATTGCTGTCGCTGAACAGCTGCTCTGAAGCTAAACCAGCAAAGCGATTATTATGATCATTTTCATGCAGATTTTCTTGCTGATTTTCTTGTTCGTTCTCCCCTTTTTCTTCTCCTTCTTCTTCCTCTCCTTCTTCTTCCTCTTCTTCTTCGTCTTCTTTTTCTTTAACTTCTTCGTCATTCCCAGCTTTATCTAACTTCTCGGTTTCCTTAACTTGATCATCAACTTCTTTGTTGTGCACAGATTTATTGTGTTTTCGTAGCTGCGCTGATTTCTTAAATTGTTCACCACAACTGACGCACTTGTACGGATTTTCTCCCGAGTGAATGCGCATATGCACCAGCATATTGTTCTTTTTCGTAAAAGCCAGTTTACAAATACTACAGACATGTGGCGTAATACCTTCGTGTATCATGCGATGCTCCTTCAGATGCGCCTGCTGTCGAAAGGAGAGCAGACAGTGTTCACATTGATATGGCCGCACGTTGTCGTGGATACGTTCGTGCGTAATTAGCGCGGCCACAGTGCAAAATGATTTACCGCATGCGTCGCACTTGTGAGGCCGTTCGTGCGCATGTATGCGCATGTGCATTTTGTGGGTAAAATAGTGTTTGGACATCTTGCCACAAAAGTGACAGCAGAAGGACTTTTCCGCCGTCGTATCTTCGACAGATTTTGATTTTTCCACATCCTCAACTTTTGCGTGCATACGAACGTGCTTAGTGAAAGAGATTTTCGTTTTGAATCTGCAATAAACAAAATGGATGATAATATAAATGGTGTTTCAAAAACGAGTTAGTTCATTTTACAATTACCGAATGGGACATTTATCGCACTGATATTCGCGATCGTTTGAGTGAGTGGCCATGTGGTTCTTCAGAACATCACCGCGTCCAAATGCCTCGCCGCAAACGGGACATAGCGCAGTATTTTCGTCGTGTACACTACGCAGATGTCGTGTCAAGTTGTCACGTGATCGATAGGTGCGGTCGCATTGCGGGCACGACAGCCGCTCGCCATCCATTTTATGCGATTTTGCGTGTCTTTCAAGTCGAGAAATGTGTGGGAACCACTTGTCGCATTGCTTGCAACAAAAACGTTTAGCACCATGCGTTTTTACATGGTCGCGATATTCTCGATGTGAATCGAAATCCAAATTACAGGTGTCGCAGTTGTAGGATAAGACCTGAAATCGAATTATAGTATGAAACTAAATGTTACTGATGTGGCTGGTATAATAAATTCGTACCTTTCCTTTGTGCATTTTAAACGTTGTCCCACTAGCTACTTCCTCTTCTTGTTCCGCTTGCTTTTCTTGTGAACTAGAATCGCCATCATCTATTGCGACCTCAGTTTCCTGTGTTTTATTCGATTCATTTTCCAAATACGTATCGCAATCGTCATCTTCGCGCTCTTCTTTCGTAAAATCTATTTGACATTCGTCAATACCAATTGATTCTTCACCGTCATCATCTAAATTCTCATACACTATATCCGCTTGATCTCCTTGAGGCTTCAACTCTACAGTTGCATTTTCATCGAATTCATTTCGATTTGCCTCGTCATCACCCGACGACAGTATTTCTTCAATTATGTCCTGGGTTTGACCATCATTTGCATTCAACTTGTCATAGTCACTTTCTTGTGGATTTTCTTCCCGTGGTGACTCTAACATAAGCGAATCATCATCATCTATTAGTTCAATCACATCATCGCAATCGTTCATCGCTTCATTCAAATCAAAATTTGCGTTCTCCACTTCTTCGTCTAATTGTATTTCTTCATTTGTATAATCATCCAGGCCTTGCGCATCATATTCCAATTGTATACGCTTTTCGGCTATTACCTGTTGAGTATATACCAAACCCTTATTTTCGGTTACCACTCGGGTACACATAAATACTTCATGCTGCCGCAGCTCCAACTGCAGACGTTCTTCGCCTAATGATTCATGCGAATCGTCTTCATTCAGTACTTCCACTCGTCTTTCATCAACAATCTCACTTGTAGAAGTACTCACCTGCTGTTCATCAATATCCAGTCGTAAGCGTTTAGCTGCAAGTATTTCCTGTGCCGATGGCACCTCGTTTGCAGTGGAATAATTTTCGCGAACTTCATTTGTTAAAGTGCAAATATTTATACTCAAATCGGATGCGGTTCGCTCTTGGCTGTTGTTGTTTACAGTCAATGAGGGCGGTTCCGGTTCATCATCATCCAAAACAATCGTATCTTGAACATGAGCGGTGGTACTAATTGTAGGCATTACCATTCCTTGCCGTAGACGCCTCTCCGTTGCTTCACTTTGTTTCCGGAGACTGTATGAGAAACGCAATCCAAACTCGCACTGTTCACAGATATGCTTTGGTAAGATATCATCTTCTTTTACCTTAAAACGAAGTCATAGTTTAGTTAAAAGATTATTTATAAAGATAATTACAATTTCAATACCGTTACGTTGGCGCAAACTTTCAATAATTCTGTCAGTTGCTCGTTGCCTTGAAAACATTTCAGATGCTTAGATCCTGCGCAGATACGACATACATCCATACTTTATGTATGTAATTGTAAATTTTTTAACTTTATCCGAATCGGGCAACAAAAAATTTGTTTATTGAAAAAACCAACAATTTGTAAATAATTTGATTCTGTCACCTAACAGCTGTTCGAATTAGCATCTATAATCGAAAAACCAAGCCAAAGTGGCGCTAACGACAATTCTGAAAAGCAGTGTTGAGTAAAGGTGAAAAGTCTATATGTATATGAGACGCGAAATACACAACATAAGTGGCTGGTCGAACCAGGCAAAAATTCCCGTGCTAGAAAAGTTCTCTTTTACTCACCACTCTCCCGCCCACTACCTTTATGCTCGATTAACTTGATGAAAAATTTGCATGCGAAAGCAACAACAAAGTTATTGAGTAAGATTCGCCGCTCGCATGTATGGCCATACCCCATTAGACTGGTATAACTCACTGTCGTACAAATACATGTAATTTAAAAGTACGTTCTCATATGCTTTAAATACCAATAAATCCACAAAATTAATCTGCCCGTTCACATATGGCAGATTACCAGCAAAATTGACAATCAGCTGTCAATACTGTTGTGAAAGGTTTTTCTTCATAGAAATTATTTTGATGGAATATTTTGGGGTTTTCAGTTTGTTTAATTATTATTAACGATATGGAGAAAAAAACATGGAGAAGAAATAGCTAATTTAATTGCGACATTGGCTGCAAATAATAAACAGTTGGAGGAAATACGTAAACGACGTTTACTGAGGTTGCAAAAAATTATGGCAGCAATACGCATTCAAAATTCGATATTACATTTTAAAACAAGTAATAAGTGAACGATGCGTTTATAGACACACGCTTTTTTTCTGTTACATGAATGTATAGTTAATAATACCTAACAAACGTTTTATTAGAATTATGTCTACAGCCCATTTTTCTTTGCCGGCATCCACTTTATTTAGTTTTTATTTCGACGTTGTTCTTTACACTCATAAAAATAACGATCTATTACACAAAAAACACAGGGTTGTAAGGCAAAAAGTATGCTTTCTATCTGGATTATTTTATAATCTCAGATTTTGGGAGAGAAATTTCATATGGGAAATCTCGCTTTTTAATTACGGATTGGGAGTTAAGCACGAAAAAGTAGATCATCTACTTATATGTGAACGTACCCTAAGGCAGCTCTATTCCCGCGTTGCCAATATATGTTCATTTATACCAGTTGCTTCATCTATTCGCCACTTGCTAACGTTTGGGGAGAGAAAATAGTTACAGAGTCGAGTTTTTGTTTAAAAAGGTGTTCACAATATGAACCTTGTGAGACGTTGCGTTATCATAGTGCAAGATCCATGAGTTTTCTTTCAACAAATTGGGCCGTTTCCTATGCGCATTATCTCTCCAACGCCGCATAGCTTCCAAATAATATTCTTTATTTACCGTACAACCATTTGGAACGAATTCCGAGTGTACAACACCAAGATAATCAAAGAAAACGAGTAGCTTGACTTTCACTTTTGACCGACTTTGACGTGGTTTTTTGGGTTTCGGCTTATGTGGATAGCGCTATTCAGCCGCCTGCTGACTGGGTGGCATGTCAAACTCATATACCCACGTCGCATCACCTGTTATGATCCGCTGGATAAACGTTGGGTGCGAATTCTCTTACTCAAGCCATCTTTTTCCGATTTTTTTTTTTTTTTTAATTCAACTGTTTTGGAAAGAGTCGAGCAGCCACGCGTCTCATGCCCAATTGATGGTGTAAAATGTTGCGAATGGATCCGTGAGACACGCTAAGGTCACGAGCTACCTCCCTCAAACTTAAAAGCTGGTTTTTCGGTACCATTTCCTTGACTTTGTCGACGTGTAAAATGTTGCGAATTAATTCGTGAGATAGGCTAAGGTCACGAGCTACTTCCCTCAAACTTAAAAGCTGGTTTTGCAGTACCATTTCCTTGACTTTGTCGACGTTTTCATTCGTTGAAAACGTTGATGGGCGACCAGATCGGGGCAAATCTTCCACGACTTCTCGGCCCTGTGCAAAAGCCTTATACAACTCGTAGACCCGTGTTTTTGATAAAGCATGACGTGTGATAGACTTTCTGCAACATTTTCAATGATTCGGTACACGAAATCCCGTTCAAAACATAAAATTTAAGAAAAATTCTTTGTTCAAAATTTTTAACCATAGTGAAAATCGCAAAGCACACCTGCGGTTGACTGATATAATTAAATGCCAAAAAAAAACAAGCTAATTGGCAGGTCACGCCCAAACTCTGAGGCCCCATAGAGGATAGTTGTGCCAATATTCCAGCAAAAAAAAATCTAGACATATGTGTAACGCGCGCTTTTTAAATTATCCCTATATTTTTTTGACAGAATGTAAGATATTTTATAAAAAGAAGTATACACAAATTAGCATGAATTTTTCAAAGGCCTCACTTTCTTCCAACTTAAACTTTGAGAGGTAGTCTCTACGGTTATGGTTATGCCTACGGAATTATGGCATGTCACCTCTAATGGATTATAGTGTTGCCCTTATCGTGGTTCGATCAGCAAATTTATGGCGTTATGGTAGTGGCAGCTTTACTTTGAGCTTGAAGTTGGCTGTGGTCAAACTAAGTGCGTTCATAAAAAAGTGTATTTTAATATGTGACAGATGCCGCCTGGCGTCAAAGTGGTATTACTATAATTTTGATAGACTGCATATTTTCGTCAGCTGTTTTTTTGTTTACAAATGGCGATTGCAAAGCATCGTGATCACTTATCGAAGTTTTGTTTTCGAATTTATAGTAATTATAATCAATCAATGCAATTAGCTCATTTTAACTGTAACCAAAAATGTTGATATTGTAGAGGTACATATATGTATGTACATATGTATATGTAATGAAAGTTTTATGGCAGGATCGCCATGTAATGAAAGAATATTTATTGAAGTTAAATATGTTTATTTGTTTATCGTTCCAAGCTAGCCATCCAGCTTGGCGAACGATTATTTTCTTTATTGTGTCTTACATACTAAGTACAAGAGTTTTTATAGTAATTTTTATCAATGCAAGCCAACAACAACTTTTCGGTGTTTACTTGTGTAATATGATTCTAGCATTCACGCGCCGCGCATATAATAATTACGTTAGCTATATTTGCGTTTACTTTCAAGAGTAATGAACCTTTTAAGAAATATGATACTTTATTTAAACGGCACAGCACAGTGAATGCATAAGTGGACAATAAAATAAAAGCCAAAACAAAATGTTTTTATGAATATTAATGTTAAGGCATATCCGACTTATAATCATACTACACCTCCATTCTTCGGAAGAATGCTCATACAACTTTTTTTTTTTTTTTGTATGAACATTCTTTTACATTGAATTGTTAAAATAAAATATGTACATAAGAGTAATCTTAATTTTATTTATATGTATATATTGTATTAATTTTCTAAGTTTAGACCGGTCTTTAAAACTACTTATTGTTGATAAATCTTAAGCCTATTTTTGTGAACTATTTGTTCTTTTAAAGATAACTTATCGACTATAGTAACATTATTTTTATTATCTATTGCTTTAATGGTATAAGGCCCACAATATTGGGGTTCCAGTTTATGGGCCACTTCATTTCTAAGTAAAACTAAATTGCCTATGCTAAAATTGTGATCTAAACTATTTTTATCATAAAATGTTTTTTGCTTAATTTTAGCTATGTCTATCATATTGCGAGCTCTTTTATGTGCTACTTCTAGCCTAAATCTTACTTCTCTAGCGTAGTTATCTATGTTATATAATGGAGTAATTTGGTCTACATTTTTGAACTGCTGAAACATGTTTGGTGTTTTTCCAAAAACTAATTCATACGGACAATAGTCATGTACTGTAGAAGGAGTGGTGTTAAAACAGTATGTGAAGTATTGTAGCCACTCATCCCAGTCGTTTTTGTCAATCGATATGTAAGATCTTATGTATTGATTGAAAGTTTTATGTGATCTTTCTATTACTCCTAATGTTTGGTGGTGGTAAGCAGTTGAATTAATTTTCTCTATTTTTAGCAATTCACATAGCTCTGTTAGTATTGAATTTTTGTATTCTGTACCCATGTCCGAAATGAACGTCTTCATTGGACCGTAGGTAAGAATAAACTTTTCAAATATTGCTTTCGCCACTGTCTTGGCGTTTTTGTCTTGGATGGGTATCGTGACTAAATATTTTGTCATGTCGCATATTATTGTGACTGCATAAGTATTGCCATTAATTGTTGTAGGTAGTGGGCCTATTGTGTCTACCATAACTGTATCAAATGTATCTGTAGGTGTTGGTGTTATAGTCATGGGGCTTTTTAAATGCTTTGTTATTTTGGTTTTTTGGCATTTTTCGCAAGTTTTTACGTACTTAGCAACATCTTTTGACATTTTATTCCAGAAGTAATGTCTTTTAATTTTCATAAGTGTTCTGAAAATT
>JAYXIM010056318.1:0-82519 GCA_037575425.1 Anastrepha fraterculus | reverse complement strand
TCGAAAATGGTAAATAAAGAAATAAATAATAAATAGATAAATAAATAAATAAATAAATAATAAATATAAATAAATAATAAATAAATAAATAATAAATAATAAATAAATAAATAATAAGTAATAAATAAATAAATAATAAATAATAAAAAAATAAATAATAAATAAATAAAAAATAATAAATATAAATAATAAATAAATAAATAATAAATAATAAATAAAGGGCCCGCCATCTATCGTTACGGATTGAACTACGTATTATTTGAAGAATGGTAACACTTAGCTGCCATCTGATTTGACAAAAAATTAGTTTTATTCTTCCGCTGAACGAAAATGGTTGTGTATACGCTCAAAGAACGCTGGGAAATATTGCGACATTACTTTGAAAATCATGGTAATATTGCAGAATGTGTACGAAAATTACGTACGGCAATGGGAAGAAGAAAAGCACCGAATGAAGCGTATGTGCGTTACTTTGCGAAAAAAGTAAGAGAAACTGGGTTGCTTATTGACAAACCAACGCGTGACCGACCAAAAACCGTGCGTACACCCGAAAATATTGCTGCTATGGCCGAGAGTGTTCGTGAATCACCAGGAACATCAGTTCACTGTTGTTCTCAACAATTGGACATTTCGGAGACATCATTGAGACGAATTTTGCGTAAAGACCTTGGTATGACGCCATATGGCAGCTATATGAATGAAGTTATATGGCGGACCCTGTATAAAATAATAAATAAATAAATCTATACTAATATTATAAAGAGGAAAACTTTGTTTGTTTGTTTGTTTGTTTGTAACGAATAGGCTCAAAAACTACTGGACCGATTTTAAAAATTCTTTCACCATTCGAAAACTACATTATCCAAGAGTAACATGGATTATATTTTATTTTGGAAAAAGATAGGGTTCCGTAAGATATTTGGATTTTTCGGACACAAACTGAAAAAAATCTTATATATAAAATAAAGTCAACTTTTTGTGTGTGTTCGCTAACCGGCCGTGTCTGCACCGAATTAAATCAAACTTACACACAATGTTAAGAAGGTATTGAAGATGGTTTCCGTATAGTTTGGATACCTATTGGTGGATAGGGCTCGAGATATAGGTCAAAACGTGGACCCGGGTAATCTTCGGATGTGTATGTACAATATGGGTATCAAATGGAAGCTGTTGGTGAATGCTTTAGTTCAGAGTATTTTTCATGCCGCTCCGTGACTAGGGTCTCGAGATAGAGACCAAAACGTGGACCCTAGAATGTGTTTGTACAATATGGATATCAAATTGAAGCTGTTGGTGAATGCTTTAGTACAGAGTATTTTTCATGCCGCTCCGTGACTGGGGTCTCGAGATATAGGTCAAAACGTGGACCCGGGTAACCTTTGGTTGTGTATGTACAATATGGGTATCAAATGAAAGCTGTTGATAAGTGCCGTAATACGGGGTAATTTTCATACCTATTGATGACTAGGGTCTCGAAATATATGCCAAAACGTGGACCCGCCGTGTCTTTGCACCGAATTAAACCAAACTTATGCACATTGTTAAGTAAGTATTGAAAATGGGTTTCGTAAAGTTTGGTTGTAATTCGGAGCAGTGGCAACGGGTACAGCGTTCTTTTGAGCCAGCCATAATGTCGCTTACTTTTTTAACGCTTGGGGCGGAACTGAACTGTCAAATTGACAGTGTGAGTTACAATGTGTCAATATTTCTTTCTGATTTGGATGCCATAAGGAAAAAACGTAAGTGCAACATGTAAAAATTGTTTGTGAATTTTTTTGGAGTGGATTTTGGAACAGTGAATAATTTCTTACGAAATTTGAGAATTTAATGTGAAATCCGAATGAAATTATGTGTTCGTGGAAAAACAAATTTTTTTTCGTTTTTTTTTTTTGAAAAATATAAATGGATAATGGTTAAAAAAGCTCCAATGCTTAACAAAAAATATATATTGAAACGAAAAATTCATGGATGATCAGGAAAAAAGACGATTGGTTATTCATATGCGTTGATTTGAAATTTAAAAACAATCTTCTTTTTTCCTGATTTTCAATTTATATTTTATATTTACTCAAAAACAAATAGAAAAACAAAAAATATTGTTTATGCCAAAGCGCTTGAATAAAGAATAAAGAAATAAATAATATGAAAACCATATATTTTCTGTTCTAAACCATATCTATTCTGTTTTAGTGTGCCAAGCGAAGGGGGCCGGGTTTGCTAGTAATAAATAAATAAGAATAAATAAATAAATAATAAATAAAATAAAATAAATAATAAATAAATAAATATTAAATAAAATAACAAAATGAATAATTATAAATAAGTATAAATAAATGAAAAACAAATAATTGTAAATAAAGTTTTTTTTTTTTTGTTTTTTTTTTTTGTGGGTGAGGTAGGGTTCAAAATGCCTTCGCACTTACAGCGACCGTCGTCTACTGCGTCGTGTGGTGTGGCCACTAAAACAGTCCCTCCGCCTCTCCTGGGGAGACTCCCCTCCCGGAATTGCTTTGTGCATTACTTCGGGAGGGCCCAGAACGCTGAAAAGGACCAATTCTATTCACCCACGGGGTCCACCATATTTGTAGCCAGCATTCATGCTATAGGCTCGTCTTCTTGTGTCTCTATCTGCGGGGCTTCATGTTGTCGGCTTATCTTCTAGTCAGGTATATTAGCATGTCGGTTAGGCATCTCTGTCCATGTCATGTTTTTTGGCACGTAGGACTCGCTCTATATACGGGCGAATAATTTGCCAATTTTCTGCGCTATCTATCATTTTATCAGTGATGTTGTCAGCTCTTAAGGGGCCTAGTCTGCCTTCGACAGCTTTGCGATCTAGTTTCCATCTCTCACATTTGAAGAAAGGGTGATCTGCGTCGTTAATAAGTGCATCTCCGTAGATGCATTTAGTGGTTTCTGACTTGCCTATTTTGTTAAGGTATTTGTAAAAGTATCCATGTCCAGATAGCATCTGTGTAGTATAATAGTTTACCTCGCCGAACTGTCTATTATACCATTTGTCTAGATTTGGTATAAGTCTCTTCGTCCATCGGCCTTTCGTGTCTGACTCCCATCGCTCTTGCCATATTTGCAGTGTATGTGCTCTAATTTGCTGCTTTGCGCTCGTTTTGGGGCGGGCGCGTGTGTGGTCTCCTATGGCGTTTGTCTCGCTCTTTTTAAAGTTCTATAGTTCTTTTCGCTCTCTCGCTAGTAGATCTATAGGTATCGTGCCGCTAATAATGAGTACTGCTGCTTCTGATACCGTGCGATAAGCTGAAGCAACACGGAGGGCGGCGGTTCTTTGGGCCTTGGCCAGGATCTTGCGGCGACACTCAGTTTTAAATAAAGAGGTAAAATATGAAAAAATAATAATAATAATTTGCGCGTACACATCTGTTAGCTTTTTGGCCGAGCTCCTCCCCCTGTTTGTGGCATGGGTCTTGATGGTGTTTCACAAATGAAGAAGCCTACAGTTTAAGCCGGCTCCGAACGGCAAATGATTTTTTATGAGAAGCTTTTCCATGGCAGAAATACACTCGGAGGTTTGCCATTGCCTGCTGAGGGGCGACCGCTATCAGAAAAGTGAAATATTTACATTACAATATAAAAAAATTCAATACCAGACAAAAAAACTGGTTTGCAAAAAAGAAATTCTTTGGTTTCGGTAGACTATAGTACGTTGAATTCGAGAGCAGCCTCCAAAAGCAAAAAAAAAATTCTGTAAAACATTTTTAATTAATAGTGGATAAGACAATTTGGAGCAAGTTTTCATCATAAATATCTTAAATCATATCATAAATATTTTCTTACGATTAAAAAAGAATTAAAAAGTCGCTGAAATTTTGAATTTTTTCTAAAAATTTATTATAATATTTTGCTTCGCTGCCTTTATTCAGTGAAAATTTGTTCACAAGTCCTAGTAGAGTAAGTTAATGTAAATTTCTGTTGTTACAGCGCCATAAGCATTTTACAGAAAATGTTAACATACAGCTTTAAACTTACATGTAATGCGATCGAACGACATGAGCCGGTTATGGCGATAAAACTACGGCAGAAAAGATGAACATAAAGAGCAGGATAGAAATAGAGACAAAGATAAGGATAGAGGGAGGGATATAAAGGGTGATTTTTTAAGAGCTATAGGAAAGTTTTTCAAAAAAAAATTCAGCAAAATGCATGCAATTTTGATGTGAAATATCTATAGGCTCACTTGTAAGCCGAATCGTTGGCGTGGCGGGTTGCCACGCTATACTAAGGTATACATATATATATTTTATTTATAGTAGTGCCTATTCCATAATATCGATAAACGTGCTGTGCCTATTTTCTGTGTAGAAGTGAATTAATTATGATTGTAGTATACATTTCATCTTATAACAAAATGGATCATATAATTTCATTTTTACATGAAAGGTTATTTCCTTATAGTCAAAGAGGTTCAATAATTTTTAAAACGAATAAACATAAACTACCATTAATTTTAGCTGGAGATTTTAATGTAAATTTTGCAAGAGCTGAATCAATGCCATTAATGACATTTCTTCAAAAGAATTTCAATTGCAAATCAACAACAATCCAAGAGAATCTACTACCAAATATGGAACAACAATAGATGCAGTATTTGTGAGATATCTTCATAATATTTCATCCAGTACTTTTGTAACGTACTTTAGTTATCATCGACCAATCGTCACAGTAATACCGGCAGAGGAAACATCGAATATAACTATTACTGAAGTCACAGATGAATATATTTAAATTGTGGCTTGATATTAATATCGAATTTTGATAGCACATGTAAATAAATGTTTATTAAATAAAGTTACCATTTTCTGTAAAAAAATGCGTAATACTTCATTTTTTCATTAGACTATATTTAATTCCTGTAATAATATTATCTATTATGCATATTACTTGTACACACACGATGTTTCACATCTGCCAGGCGTCCCATGACGGTTCACTTTTTTTTATTTAAATCGATAGTACAGTCCATATAATTTAATGTTTGAAGATTATTTCATGCAAATGTTGACCGCGACTGCGCTTCAAATGGTCCATCCGCTTAGTCCAATTTTCGCATACTCTTTCCAATGTTTCGGCCGGTATCTCACATATAAATGCTTTAATGTTGTCTTCCAATGCGTTAATTGAAGCCGGCTTGTCTGAATAGACATGAGCTTTAAGATAGCCCCACAAAAAATAATCTAAAGGCGTTATATCGCACGATCTGGGTGGCCAATTGACAGGTCCCGAACGTGAAATAAAATGTTCACCGAACTCGCCTCTCAACAAGTTGCTGAAACCACATGACATGCAAGCAAACGTTGGGCTCCCCATTCACAGTTACGTTACGATTCGCAGCATCTTTGAAGAAGTACGGTCCAATGAAGAAGTACGCACCAAACTGTGACCTTTTCTGGATACATTGGAAGCTCTTGCAGTTCTTCTGGCTGATCTTCACTCCAAAATCAACAATTCTGCTTATTTACGTACCCATTGATCCAAAAATGAGTTTCGTCGCTGAACACAATTTTTCGATGAATAAGTGGATCTTCGGCCAACTTTCCAAGAGCCCATTCACCAAAAATTCTGCGTTGCGGTAGGTCGTTCGGCTTCAATTCTAGCACCAGCTGTATTTTGAAAGGCTTCACACCTAAATCCTTTCGCAAACTTTTCCACGTTGTTGAGTAACAGGTAACAGAGGCCCAACTGCTGCGAACGGCGACGAATCGATAACTGCTGGTCATCATTAACACTGGCCGATACAGCTGCAATGTTTTCTTCAGTTCGCACTCTACGTAAGCGTGTTGGTGGTTTGATGTCCAATAATGTAAATTTGTTTCTAAATTTAGTCACAATAGCTCAAATAGCCGCTTCAGTGGGTCGATAAAACTGACCATAAAATGGAAGAAGCGCGCGATAAACTTTCTTAACAGAATACGCATTTTTGTAATAAAATTCAATGATTTGCAAGCGTTGTTAGTTTGTAAGACGATTCATGGTTAAATTATATACCAAACTGAATATGGTTGACAGTGAAAGAAAACACGAAACGTGCGTCAGCTCTTTAAACCAACTGTTTAAAAAGATAATAGCTAAAAAATCACCCGTTATAATTGGCTCGTACACTCTTTACGGGTGTTTGGCCGAGCTCGTCCTTTTATTTGTGGTGTATGTCTTGATGTTGTTCCACAAATGGAGGGACCTCCAGTTTTAAGCCAGACAGTTAATAAGGACTATTATTTGGGCGTTATGAGGGTTTACGTGAGGCAATGCGCCCAAAAGGAAAGGATTTGTGGGAAAACAACTCGTAGATTTTGTGCCATTATAATGCAGCGTCGCACATTGCCATTAGTATCTGTGACTCTGGTCCAAGAACAAAACGAATGCCATCGATTTCACCTGATATGGCTCCCTGCCATGGCATTGCTGTTTGAGTCGGGTCAGAAAAGAACTACTGGGAACGCGTTTTAACAGCCGACAGGAAGTAATTGAAAAATCGAAGACGGTTCTGATCGCGGCATCGAAAATGGAGTTCCAGAAATGCATTGCAGTTGATGGGGAGTACTTTGAGAGCGCTAATACCACTTTTGCGGAATAAACACGTATATTGAATTTTCTGAAAATATTCCGGGAACTTTTTGCTCAAGTTGGAATGTTTGTATGTCCGTGCAACTACTTGTATTTATGTTCCCATGCTGTCCATCTTTTGTAAATAAGGTTTGCATCGAGTCTGAACCCGCAGCATGTTGCTCTCTGCTGGGCTGCCACAAGAGCGATGGATGCCGGTGAACTAGAAACAATAGGATTTAATACAATCTTGCCAAGCTATTGGCGCTGCAGCCGCAAGCAACTAAAAAGATAGCAACAAACTAGTAAAGTGCAGGGCACAGAGTGAGCAGATAAAATCAGAAAGTAAAGTGATGGCTGCGAGTTGAGGAGAACGAAGAGTTATGGCTGGACGGTAGAAAACCAAACAGGATTTGATTACATTGGCTAGTGTTAAATTTGTGAAATTTATATGCATATATATGTAAGTGTATGTATGTATGTCTGGAAAATATGATGAAGTCGAGTATTAGGAAAATGTAATAAATAAAACTGGCTTAATGGCAACAACAACTCAAAAAACAATAACTGCGTGTAATAAGTTGAGGAAGCTACGAAGCCAAGGCACTTCATACAAAGTAATTGTTTACAAGTTGTCGTAATAGTTTGTTTTTGTTTGTTGTTGTTGTTTTGTTAACGCAATTCTGTTGTTCTTAAAAATGTTTTGTTTTGCTCGCCAGCGCATTCGAAGTGGAATCAAGCTTCCTGTTTGTTAACTTGTGGTGGGAAATTTTTGAGTGTAGCTTACGAAAATTTCAGCACCTACGAGTGCAAGGCACCACCGACACTGTTAAGCACAAGTCGTGCACGGAAGAGGGAGTGGAAAATTTGTGTAGGTTTATTTCAGATTTGTGCTGATACAGAGATTATCTTTAAATTACTTCCTAACGTCTCATGAATGCCGTGAAAAATATAATAGAAAAAAAAGAAAATAAATAAATAAATGGCTCGTACACTTCTATTTGTGCCTGCCCAGAGGTCAACTCCCCTCGATATGGGGCGCTCCGTTGGTGCTTTCTGACAAGGTGAATTACCTAGGTCTAATCCTTGACAGTAAGCTAAGGAGAGAGTAAGGAAGGCACTAATCGCCTTGTATGAATGCAAGGGCGCAATTGGCAAAAGATGGGGCCTCTCGCCTAGAATTGTATTTTGGCTCTATAATACCATAATAAAGTCAATCTTGTTATATGGAGGCGTCGCCTGGTGCAACTCACTGGAGAGGTTGACATCAGTTAAAAAACTAGAGAGAGAGTTCAAAGGTCTGCACTCATTGGAATCAGTGGGGCGCTTCGAACTACTCCTACTCTGGCGCTTAATTTAATGTTAAATGTGGTATCAATAGACATCGCAGGCAGAATTGCCGCTGCACGTACCGCAATCACACTGAGCGGCTTGGGCTATAAGCTCAATCTCACATATGGGCACTCAAGCACCCTCAGAAACTTTGAGTTCATCACCCCGTTGATGGATCAGTGTGTGCCCAAGTGCTTAGTCCAAGCGGAACTTTCTTCTCCTATCTTCCATTAAGGGAGCAGTGGACCGGGGGCAACACTTGTGGATAGGGCCTGGTTAACTTGTTCACGGATTTCTCGAAGTGTGACGGTGGGATTTAAGGAGGAGTATCGGATCACTGCAGTGTGTTCCAAAGGAGGTGGCCACAAGCAAAGAAGCAGTTGACTGGCTACTTACTTCCGTAATAACTGTTAAGAAGGTAAATATTTACGCCGATAGTGAAGCGGCAATTAGGGCCCTAGGCTCTATTATGGTGCATTCAAATCTGGTCAGGGAATGCCTGGTCTCTCTCTCGATTGCATCAGAATTCTTCGACATAAGGACAATTTGGGTACCTGGTCATAGTCATATTGCTGGAAACTGCGAAGCCGACGAGCTGACCAGACAAGGGATCTGTGAGGTAGTGTGCCCGCGAAAGGAGAGGATCGGAATCCCCTTGACAACCTGCGCTCTACTCCTGGAAGGATGGGCTTTGCACCAACTCAGCGAGCGCTGGGCAAGTACACGAACGTGTAAGGTCGCGAAGTCCTTCAGGCCACGTTTGGATAGAAGATGTTCGAGGGATATTTTGAGGATGACAAAATCTCATCTCTCAAATTTCTGAGGGATCCTCGCGGGACCCTATCCGCGGGGTATACATGCCGTGAGACTCGGAATTACTTGGAGCACTTTTAGCGTCATCTGTATGGAGGATAAGGTGGAATTATCACAGCACCTGCTCCTTAGCTGCCCAGTTCTCGCGGGACTAAGATTCAAGCACCTTGGTTCTCACTTCTTTTCTGCGCCTGCTGATATAGCAGGTCTTGATATGAAAAATCTGAGGAACTTCATCAGCAGTTAAAGAGGCTAACACAACTGCATATTAATCACCGTTCATAGTCCACAAATACTCAACCCTCCCCACCCCTCTCCTTTTCGTCCTATCGTTTTTTCCTTCACCTCTTTTGCCCCTCTTGCAATGGTATCACAAAGGATGAATCAAACTTATTTCGTCCAAGGGGCACAGTCTCTGGGCAACCATTACTACCTAACCTAGCCTTGTTGTTGTTCCACAAATGGAGGGAGCTACAGTTTTAGCCCGACTTCGAGTGGCAGATATTTTTTATGAGCAGCTTTTTCATGGCAGAAATATACTCGGAGGTTTGCCATTGCCTGCCAACGGGCGACTGCTATTAGAAAAAACGTTTTCTTCTTTTGGTGTACTCCGAATGATAGTCACGCACCAACCCATTCGACTACGGCGGCCGCCAAAGAATGTCATATAGCTGTACATAATCGCTACTTTCGATTCACCACATCTCTGCTCGCTAAGCGAAAAATTTGTGTGTAAAAGCAACAACAATTTAGCCGCTTAGCTCACAAGCGACATGCTTAGCCCAGTGCTTCCAAGTTAAGGTATGATATCTGGGAAGAAAAGATTTATCTACTCTTTTTGGATCTCTAACCGGGATTCCACCCAAGGCTGACAGATTGTCAGTTTTGGCCAATCTACTACCGTGAAAAACAAAATTGTGCGAGCGACTTCGGCTGCCATACTATCGGGTACTCGACAGCCAAATTCCGCCCGCTCATTGTCACATACTCGTCCGATGACTTGTGTCGACCTGTTTTCGTACATCACTAACACAATCTTAGTTTTTTCATAAACAAACCGAGTACAGTTCTTTTAGGTCACAAAGCAAAAATTATCATACAAAACAAAAATTTCAAAATTCAGCAAATAATTACATGGTCCGGCACTAGAAGCATAACCAATTAAAAAGGCCATAAATTTAGTTTTCAATTCAAAGAAAAAAGATGTGTGAAAATAATACAAAATTAACAATTCATTTATTTTTCCTCGATATGACCACCTTTCCCCTCGAGTATGGCCTTGAGATGGTCCAGAAATGAATCGCAAGCTGCCTGAATGTGACTTGCAGGTATTTTGGCCCCCACGGACAATGGCTTTTTCAGCGTCTCGAGACTTGTGAATCGTTTAGTTCAGCCTTTGCTCTCTAAAATGGCTCAAAGAGAATAATCCATCGGATTCCCATCTGGTGAATATGAGAGCCGTTGTGTGGATGTTATGAAGTTCTTAACGTTGTTTTTTAACCATTCTTGGTTCACTTGAGCTTTGTGAGACGGTGCCGAGTCCTGTTGAAACATCCATGGTCTGCGACCGAAATGTTTGTCTGCCCACGGCTTCAAAGCGACCTCCAGAATAATTTCCCGATAATATTTCGCATTTACCTTGACGCCTGGCTCGATGAAAACGATTGGGAGCGCCCATCTGCGGTTACAGCGGCCCAAACCATTACGTGTGGTGGGCCACTCAAGTCTGACTTGTTGCTGCTTTGGTGTGAGATCATGCGCCTTTTGGATCTTGTAAGGCCTGACTTTGAGATCATTTTTCAGTATGCGGCGGATGCTACGGTCAGATATTTTCAGATCTTTCGCCATTCGATTGGCGCTTTCTTGAAGATTTCGCTCAAGTCGCTGCTGCGCTTTTTGAACCATTTCACATGACATTGCAGTCTTTTGATGCCCGTGCATCAGCTGCGCGAGCTGTCTGAAGTTGGTTACACTTCGAATGCCGGACTCTGTAATTGAGCGATATTAAGTTCACCTGTTCAAATGTATGTCGCGCGCTTTTAAACGGCAAAGGCCACAATAGCATAAGGACATTCAACTAAGGACCTTATGGGTAATCTAACAGCAGACGAGGGGAATATCGCAACTCTTACCCTGACGCGCACGCTCTCTGCCCATTGTTGCATATAACAATTTTCTGTCTGAATTTGCAACTTTTATTTTTTGCGTGGAAAAATTTTGTGGTTTTCATTGGATTTGCTGTACATTTTTTTATCTACTACTTTATTGCAAGTATAATAAATTTTTTGTTGGTGAGTGGCGTGGAAAGTTAACGGAAATTTGTGGAAAGCTACGCATAGAAAGTAAATAAATACCAGAACTAAAAAAACAAAAAGAACAACTGGCAAACAACTTTGAAGCCACTTTAAAGATACTCAAAACGCTGTGCTGCCGCTACATTGCGTACTTTTAAGCGCGCCATGAACTTTAAGCACCCGAAATAATGGCGCTGAAAACCAACGAAACTTCTGCTGTTGGCAGCTTTCCGCCATAGTGAATAGTATAATAACTTTTGGTTAATTTTTTATTTATTATTATTGTTTTTATATTATTATTCTTGTTGACGACAGGTACGGGGAATTTCTGGCTGTTATTCACACATTTGAATGGTGGTGAAAATGTGAAAGTGTATGTGTGTCTGAGCTCTGCAAACGACATCGCAATCTGTTTAACAACATTGCACGTAAAATATAAGGCCATTTGTGAAAATTTGATGTTTATCACAAATTCGTTTTTTTTTGTTTTTGTTTTATTCTTAATTCTCAAGCGCGTGGCAATCGCTGAATGCTTAATGCGTGTAGCAGCGACAGCAGTAATAGCATTGCATGCATAAAAAACAATTGAGGTAAATGTTTAATATTAGCATTAATGGTAATTGTAATTACTGCGCCGATAAGTATGCAGTTTAATTGAAGGTACTTGCACTGCTGCGATGGTGAGAAAATCGTTGCGATGTGGCGGAAGTTCAAGGGTAAAATGGCGCAGGCGATTACAAAAACAACAATCACATTAAGGAGAAAGCAGTGTGTAACATTTGGGTCTTACTTCTTCTAAGACGAATGTGTTCGTGTTGCGCTATGTGTTTTAAAATATGTTTGGTAATATTTTATTATTTGGAGCGTGCAAGAGACGACGATGTAAAAATTAAGAAAAAATTATAAATTTATGAGGTACTTTTTTTTCAATATATTGGCAGAACAGCCTTTTGAGAAATCCATTATTTTCTCGGTCGATGGTTAGAGTGTTCGATATGTCGTTAAGTATCGATCGAACATTTTAAGTTTTATGCGCGTTGGCAAGGTGACATTTCACAAGAAAAAAATTCTTGTGCTGTTTTTCGATTGTTCCGTTCAGTTGTGAGTTACAGGGTGTTAGCAATGGAAGTCAACGAAGAGAAAGTTCGGTACATTTTACAGTTTTTCTTTGATAAAGGCGAAAATGTTAGCTAAGCCGCTGAAATTGTGAGTGGTGTTTACGGTGCCGAGACTGTAACAGCTAATTAGGGAAAATTTTGGTTTTGTCCATTCCATTTAGGCATTTAGGCATTAAGGGGTTATATACAACTAGAATTTTCAAAAAATCGATTCGTTTTTTCTTTGTTTTATTAATGTACATATATTTGAGGATACACACAGAAAATTTAATATCGTTCCGGCGAATATTTTCGAAATTACACGCAAATTTGGAAAGGCGTTTCAGAGTGCTTGAAAGTTCAAGGGCGGAGCGAAAACGCGTTTTACTCAAAATCGTTCAAGTCGTCAAAGTCGGTGACCAAAATTACTCGAAAACAGCTAAACTGATTAGTTTCAAATTTTAACACGAGCTTCTTAAACATATTGTTTAGTAATTAATCGAAGATTTTTTCTGACCGGCAAACATTTTTTTATGAACAATTTAAGGCCGAAATTTTGGTCAAAAATCGATTTGTTTTTTGAGAAACCGCCATTTAATCAAAAAAATTTATTTTGCTTATTTCTTCGATCAACTACTAGGTTTAACATTACTTTAACGAAATTTATTTGGTTTTTTAATTTCAGAGGATCCGGTTCAGAGATATAGTGCTCACTGCAAAACATATTTTTTGAGAGGAGCTCCCGGAGATCAGCTGTAGCTCCTTTCCAAATAAATATTTTTACTAGTATATATATATATCATTGGCACGCACACCCTGTTTGGGTGTTTGGCCGAGCTCCCCCTCCTATTTGTGCTGTGCGGAGGGACCTACAGTTTCTAGCTGACTCCGAACGGCAGATATTTTTATGAGGAGCTTTTTCAAGGCAGAAGGAGGTTTGCCATTGCCTGCCGAGCGGCGACCGCTATTAGAAAAATGTTTTTATTAATTTTGGTTTCACCGCGATTCGAACCTACGTTCTCCTTATGAATTCCGAATGGTATTCACGCACCAACCCATTCGGCTATTGTGACCGACCTAATACTAAGTCTTAAAATACAGTTAAAAGATAACATAACACAACATTTTTAGATCAATAAATTTAAAAGTTTTCTCACAAAAAATTCTGGAAAAATTGCTTTTTTTCGGCCTTGTAATTGTACAAGAAAATGTCGATAAAATCGCAGAAATAATTGAAATTGACCGAAGTAGTCGTAGCATCTCCCAGAAGCTAAGGATCGACCAAAAAATAATTTTAAACCATTTGCGCAAAAATTTTAAGCAAAAATAATGGATTTATCGGATGGGTTATAATTATTAATATTATTTGGGCATTATGCGGCATATTGAGAGAAAATGGTTCAAAAAGGCCGGATTTGTGAAAAAAAATCTATGAAGTTCGCGCAACCATAATTAAATTCTGGCCAATTACTCAACAAATATTATCGAAGAACCAGCGTATTTCCTTAATATGGCTTCGGCTAGCAATTATTTTACAACAACAGATTACAACTTTAAGGCAACCTTTTTTAATGGACAGAGGGCACTTGAATTTAATAGACAATTCGAAACGAGAACTGAACTCAATTCCGGAAAATGCGTTTGAAAAATATTTGAAGGATTCTATTATTGTTCATTATATCGGAAGATACCTATTTCGAAAGCGATATAAGATAATTTTTATGGCCAATAAATAATGTGTGCCTTACAGATCAACTCCTGGTACTTTTTTGTCAGAATTTGAGTTGATTTATGTCTGCTTGAGAGATGAATTAGAGTTTTAAGAAAAAAGGCCTGAAGAAAATTCTGCCACCACATCTTAAAACAGCCAATAATAGCCTAGGTTATATTGTAAAATAAAAGAGAGAGCTATACGGTGTTTCACTATCAATAAGGGCACCAACGAGCGGGTATGGACATCGGTGGCTTGTGGAGCGATCAAGAGATAGGCTGCCTGAAAGATGTATGGTCGAAAAATATTGTAGATATTTAACTAATGAATAATAAGCCATGATTTGGAAATGATAACAATACCAATCCCTTTGTAATTTTTTTCTCTATGCAGAGGAAATTATTATACTATTATCCATGAAGCATAAATCAAGGCTTTTACTAATAGAGCTCAAAAGAGTCGTTGGTACAGTACTGACACCTTAAAAGGTCTGATAGATTGCTAACGAAATTCCTTTTCATTCGGAGGAGTAGTAAGCGACGGGTTGGGCTTGAAATTCTCGAAATAGAGCTCCCAAAAAACAAAAACTTCAAAATCAGATCTCCAAAACTAAAACCGTCAAATACAGAATATGAAATCCCCATGGCTTACGTGGAAGGCATTTAGATTAGGTCTCATTCACCTGAAGCCATAGGGAATTCATGTTTGTGTCATGCAAGGGCGTTAGCTGTTTATTAGTTGGCTAAATGACAGTCCATAATATTGTTTACAAGCGCGCGGAAGCATTTTGCCGAGAGTAAACGCGAAAAAAGAAAATCAGTAATGGATTTCAAAAGTAATAATGCATTATATTTAGCTGCAAAATCACAACCAGCGATTATTCGTGCGCTCGAGCACCTTAAAGCAAATAAAGTTTTTATTTATCGCACCATTACTCGTTACAATGATACGGGTAGCACCGCGAAACGTCATGGAGGTGGTCATCAAAAGACTGCAACGTCACGTGAAATGGCTAAAAAGTGAAGAAGCGGCTAGAACGAAATCCCCGACGAAGTGCCAATGGGCAAAATGGCGCAAGAACTGAAAATATCTGAACGTAGCATCCGCCTCATACTGAAAAATGATCTCAAAGTCAAGCCTTATAAGATCCAAACGGCGCATGATCTCACACCAAATCAGCAACAAGTCAGACTTGGAGAGCTTGGACGAAAGCGATCAATTTCCGTACATTGTGTTTTCTGACGAGAAAATTTTTCAAATTGAGCAATTCTTTAACTCCCAAAACGATAGGGTTTATTTGACCGACCGTTCATAAGAGAATTTGATGTATCGATTGGCCACCAGGAGGTAGCACCCGCCACAGGTAATGGTTTGGGCCGCTGTAACCGCAGATGGGCGCTTTCCAATCGTTTTCATCGCGCCTGGCGTCAAGGCAAATGCGAAATATTATCGGGAAAATGTTCTGGAAGTTGCTTTGAAGCCGTGGGCAGACAAACATTTCGGTCGCAGACCATGGACGTTTCAACAGCACTCGGCACCGTCTCACATAGCTCAAGTGAACCAAGAATGGGTGAAAAACAACGTTCCGAACTTCATAACGTCCACACAGTGGCTTTCAAGTTCACCAGATGCGAGCCCGATGGATTATTCTCTTTGAACCATTTTGGAGAGAAAAGTTCGAACCAAAAGAGTCTTGAGGCGCTGAAAAAAGCCAATGTCCGCGAGTGGACCAAAATGTCATTCGGGCAGTTTGCGATTCGTTTCAAGGCAATAGAAAAGGTGGTCATATCGAGCATTAGTAAATTGATTCTTAATTTTACACATGTTTTAGTAATTTTCCTAACTAAATTTATAGCCGTTTTTAAGTGGTTACACTTCGAGTGCAGGACCCTGTATACACAAGACAAACTTTCAAATAAGAGATTTCAATACATCCATCTACATATATAAATATATAAAAATGAAATGATGTTCGTTTGTACGCATTTTTTTGGGCCGATACGAGGCCAATTTTATTCGTTCTTTTTTCACTTCCACTAGGGGAAGGTTTTTAGCAAAACACATTTTTTTAAAAATATTTTCTTCATATAAAAAAAAGAAAAAAATCAAAATATTGTACAAATTGTGTTTTTAGTGAAATTTTATGTGTACAACTTTTTTTGAATAAATATACGAATTTTTTGTTATTGTGAAACGATTTGTGTCGGGTTGCTAAGTTGCAAATTTTTTTCGACGGAAAGTAAACATAAACACAGACGTTTGCTCGCTCTTTATGAAGAGAAATGCTTTAGTACACATACACAAACGCCGAACTACTGATTTGTGTTTTGTGTGCAGTTCATTTGTGAGAGCAACAAGTGTGTTGGCCAAGGATAATAGATTTACCAAGGTTTGCCAGACAAGAAACAGTTATTCGGCTCTCAGAGAATTTGACAGAAGTTGTTTTTGGGTTTACGTCAAACGAGATATACACTTTGTAAGAACAAAGGAAATGTTCAAACGGTATGTTTACGAATACCGCACACCAGAGCACACTACTTTATACCTTTCCCCATGTGATGTGGCAGAAAAAATTTGTTTTTTTTTTTTGTTTTTGCAGTTTCAAGTAGACCTGGTAAATCTATAGGCCTTGTGTGTTGACAGTTTTCTTTGGGTATTCACATCGATAAGATTACAATAGAATACATTGTTCCCGGATTGATACGAATTGAAAAAAATAATAATACATTTTCGGAATGGCAGATTTAAATAAAGCTGTGGATTTATTTACCGAAGAGGATGAACACATGAATACAAAAAATTCAGATAACTCCAACGATATGAGCGTGTTTGAAGACATGGGAATTCAAATCGATGAGGACAATGTGATTGCTGCTTCAGACGAAAATTCAACGAACAACGAGTCAAAGACGGAAATTGTTCATCACGAAACGAAAACACAATCCGAAGTTCTCAATCGAGAACTGGAGCGTGAATACCATTATGATTGTAATGAACCAAACACATTTGTAACATCAAATTTAACGAAATTTAATGACCCATGTTGCTGTTGGTGATACAATCATGAATAATGTTAGCCATGGAACTGGTGGATTGTTTTTCTTGGATGCTCCTGGGGGAACAGGAAAGACCTTTTTGATTTCATTGATATTAGCAACAATTCGATCAGATAATAACGTTGCATTGGCACTCGCTATTTCCGGAATTGCGGCTACATTACTTGAAGGCGGTCGCACAGCACATTCTGCATTAAAGTTGCCCCTGAATATGCAGGTAAATGAAACACCAACATGTAATATTTCGAAAACATCTGGAATGGCGAAAGTTCTTAAAGTATGTCAGCTCATCGTATGGGACGAGTGTACTATGGCACACAAGAAACCATTGGAAGCACTTGATAGAACTTTGAAAGATGTACGAGGAAGCCAAACAGTCTTTGGAGGTGCCAAATGGCTGGAGATTTCAGGCAAACCTTACCTGTGATTCCAAAATTTACGGCTGCAGATGAAATCAATGCATGCTTAAAATCATTGTATTTATTGAGACATGTAAACGCGCTTACACTTGCTACAAACGTACGTGTTGAACTACAGAACGATCCGTCAGCAGCTGAATTTTCACACCAATTACTGAAAATCGGAAATGGCCAAATGTTTGTCGATCCAACAGGAATGATTACATTGCCTAACAATTTCTGCACTTTTGTACAGTCTAAAGAGGCATTAATACAGAGTGTATTTCCAAACATTGTTCAACATTACAAAAACCATGATTGGTTCAGCGAAAGAGCAATTTTAACTGGGAAAAATAAGGACGTCAATGATATAAATGTAGCTATTTTGGATCAAATACCTGGTGACATGGTTGCATATAAGTAAGTCAATGGACACTATTACTGATCAAGATGATGTTGTAAATTATCCAACTGAATTCTTAAACTCACTCGATTTGCCAGGCCTACCACCTCATAATTTACGATTAAAAATTGGAGCACCGATTATTATGCTGCGCAACATTAATGTGCCACGACTTTGCAACGGTACCAGACTCGCTGTGAAGAAGCTAATGTGTAACGTTATCGAAGCAACAATTTTCAAAGGGAAGTACAAAGGAGAAGACGTTTTGATACTCAGAATTCCACTGATTCCGACGGATTTACCATTCGATTTCAAACGTTTGCAGTTCCCTATTCGCCTTGCCTTCGCTATGACAATTCATAAGGCGCAAGGACAGTCTCTACAAATGTGCGGTATTAATTTAGAATACCCAATTTTTTCTCATGGACAATTGTATGTATGTAGCTTGCTCACGAGTAGGCAAACCATCGTCATTATTCATTTACGCGAAAGATGGAAAAACCAAAAACGTTGTCTACCAAAAAGTGTTACAATAAAGTTCGAATGAAATTGTATCAAAGAATTTGCTTTGTTTCGTATTAATTTTATTCTCTTTCAGCAAATAATTGAATTTATCGCCTAGCGAAGGGGGCGAGGGTACGCTAGTAATCTTATAAAACAAAAAAATAAGTAACAAATTTAACTATCAAGAGCAATATTATGGCAAATGGATCGTAGATAATCACGCTCATTTAGTTTACGATTTTTAACAATTTGTCCCATATTTCGTCTACGCTTCAAATTTGCTTTCCTCGTGGGTATGATAGTTCCCGACTGTGACATAACATTTGAAAGATGGTTTTTATTAAAACCATTTCCTTTCCAAGCTCTTTTCGCATTCCATAGAGATCACAGTTTTTTTCTCTCCCAACAGTAACTTAAAGTCTTCTATGCCAGGCCTCGATGGAGTTTTGAGAGCGCGGAAAGTTATTTTTAAAGGAGTCTGTTACACCAAAATGCATCCAAAATTTTGAATCATATTTTTGATTGTTCGATCTTTCGGCTTTTCCGATTAAATAGTTTTCTTTAAACCCAACTTCTATCTTTTTAAAATCCTTAGCTTCAGTGCTGGCAATTAATTTCTTGTAGTAAAGTAAAACGTCTTCAGGTGGAACATATGACAAGTTTCTCAACATGTGGATCTCTATACTAAAAGTAACATCATTTCTATATTTTCCAGCGAGTCATTCGTTTTGCACCCAAACAATTTGGCCAACATGAAACGAACTGCCCTTATATTCGGCATCGGAGAAACACTCCACTGCTGCTGAGGATATAGTATTTCGAAATCTGTTATTATTCTTGATGGATTTAAGTGAATATTTTGCGAAGCAGCTAATAGAAAGAGAACATGGAAAAATTCTGTGTACGTCTGCCTAGGTTTTTTCCACACAAGACAAAAAAATAGAGGCGCGAGCTGACCATCTATTAAGCCATGTATTGTGAATAGTTGGCGGAAAATCGCTGGAATATCGTAGGATGTTTCATTCATACCCAGTACCCAGGTTTTCCAATAACAGGTGCTTTTTTGAATAGCCCGCTATTTCGGTAGATGTTACTTTTGAAGCTGTCATTTTTTAATATTTGACAAGTAGAAACTGCGCCCTTAATAAATATGGAACGATAGGTGCTTAAACAACGCACTGAAATTATTAGAATTCACTATACACATGGTGAAAATTTGCAGAGAGCAACAGTTGCGGTGAATGGATTGCCCTATCGAGAGATAATTAACGATTTTTTATGGCCGGAATTGGATGGTATTGATCTGGAGAACGTTAATTTTCAACAAGACGGCGCTACGTGCCACACAAGCAACGAAACCATTCTTTGCATATCAAAATATCACCTATTATTGGAAAACCCTATATATGTTATACTCAGCTTTTATTCTTATCTTCTCCGAAAACTCATTCACTTATGTAGCACAAAAAGTTCACTCCTATATATTTCAGATGTACTGGGATATTTCTCTCTCCCTCTTAGCTTCACTGTCTGTGGCGGACCATCAGGAGCTTCATCAACAATTCTCCTCCAATTCAGTATTTCTCTTGTCTCATTTCTTCAATTATGAACGTTCATCGCTTTTGAGTCTGCTGCGACATCATCAAGCCATCTCTTTCTTGGTCGGCCTCTCTTTGGACGCAAAGTAAACACCCTTGTTTGGATTCTTTCGATGGGCATTCCTATGATGTGGCCACCAATATATTTTCACGACCAATCAGGGTTTCAATTTCGTTGTTGTAACGGATGCGATACGTGTCGTTTTCAAGCCGAATAGGATCGTAGCTCTGGGCTATTTATGCCTTGTAAATTTTGCTGCTCGCTGACTACATCATGCAATTCGCGATTTCGGACAACTTTAACAGTTCACAATAAATTCTCTTATTAAAAGCTTGCGGATTTAAATTCGGGTATTTTGAGTTTGGGGATTCCGTGTTTCGGAATAGTTTTCAAGCTGTGGATTTTGTGTGTGGGGATTACCTTTCTGGGGATTTTAAGTCTCTCCCGTAAGCTACGAGCACTGAAAGGACTAACCTTGGATTAAAAGCCGCAGGGACTACCTGTGATTACGATAGGCATCATCGATAATCTGCTGTGCATTTCTATTTTGGCGGACGAGGATAGTACAGATCACTTTCTCGGCCGCTGTTCGGCTTTCGCCACACTTCGGTGGTACATTTTTGGTTTGCAATTGCTGAGAGTGGAACAGTTACATTTTCTTTCTCACGACAAACAGTTAAGATTAAAAAAAAATGCGGCAAATTTGCAGATAAGCAATGAACTCCCACTTCACCTGTAACTCCCTATGCTCTAAATTCGCTGTCTTGGCCTAAAGCAAGAAATATTGGACAAATTTGAGATATTGAAGCAAATGGTTCAGTCATCCGAAGCTCCATTCCTTTACTTGCCATGCTACTTTCCTGGCTATTTTTAGTTCACCCGAAATCGATAGATTTAGCAAAATTTGTGTTTCCCGCAAGTCGCGTTTTGAGGCAGTTTCTTTTCTATTTATATTACAAGAGACCCAAAATGGCCGAGTTGGCTACTGAAAAGGTCCAACCTGTTCGTAGGCAAGTGAAGGAATCGGTTTTAGAAAGCACGGATTGTTGAATACTTCCAAAATTGGTGGATCTTTCCCGATAAGTGCCCAATAAAAGTGAAAATAAGTGCCAAGCTAAGTTGGCTCACCCAGGACTCCTTTACTCCTTTATGGAAGACCTTTTCGGTAAGAAAAAATGTATTTCATAATATTACTATGTATTCTAGCAGCATTGTAGTAGATTGATAAAATTTCTGTTTAAATTGCAATTCAAAGTGGTGTATAAAAACCAGCTTTGCCTAGCATTTAAGCGATTACGGTGGCAGAAAATTTATTTGAAAGTATATACTATAATGCATGTGTATGTGATAATCATGCGATTTATGAAATTTTCACACGTACACACACCCACTTTGACGCATTACACCTCGAATTTGCCTTAAATGAAATTAAAAATTAAACACAAAAACCATTCAGCAGCTGACAGCTGACATAAAAAAGTATTCAAACTAAAATAAATACTTTGCGGTCAATTAAATGCGCAACCGAGCATTACTTTTGCACTGCAAGCCAACTCCATGCCAAGCCAACTCCACTTCATCTCACCATCGCATCGTCATCGTCATCACATCAAAGCAATCCAAAATGGATTAATTTGATTCGTGCGGCTTTTTGCTGATGTGTGGATTGCATTTGTTGGCGCTTTTCTTGTTGTTGTTGTTGTTAGCTTTGTTATTACATTCGCGTTTGTATGTGTTTGTTAATTAAAATTTTACAAAAAATTCGTCGAAAAAATGCAACACTCATATCATCCACCAGATTGACTTACCTGCAATACGCTACGCCTCTTCGCTGCGCTCTCGCATGCATCGAGTGCTCTGCTATAGACTTCATTGTGTGTTTTTGGTAGGCTTTCGCTACTTTTGCTTTTGTAAGGTTTGTTTATCTTATTGTTGTGGCTGGTGCTCTCCTTGCTGTTGACTTTTCTGTTGATTTTATTGCTGTTATTACTGCACTCTGCTGCCTTCGATTCTGCATATTGAGTTGTTGTTATTGCAAATATCAGTAGTATTTCGAACCAACAAGTTAAAATGAAATTGCAGAAAATACTCAGCGTTCGGCGAACGTTATTCAATACGCCGTTGGCCATTTTGTTGGTATATTGAGAGCGCTGATTTTTCGGCCCCACTCCTTTCGAAATTTCTCTCACATCAAATGGGTCAATTCGTTCAATTTTGTTTCTTTAGCTATTTTTCATTTGTAAATTTTGTTTTAAATAGCGAATTTTTTTTGTATTTAAGAATTTTGATGACATTTTTTTCGGGAAAAATGAAAATGAAAGAAAAGAGTAGTAAAAATATCACATTTAAAATTCTATGATGCCATATATTCGTATGTTGAATATTCATGTCGCATAGGTTTTCTTGTCTGAACATCAAAAAAAAAAAATTGCTGGGAAAATATTTGGAGGTTTATTTTTTTGGAAGTTTGCCGAAAAAAAATAAATAAAAAAAAACCAAGTTGATAAAATCACTCGAGATATACAGCTGCTTGTCAAATAAGTGAGGACAAGGTATATTTTTTATTTTGTAGTGGTTTTATACTGTAATTACTCCAGAGGTAAACTTAATTTAAGTTACGTAAGAACTTTGAACTCAAGCTGCCAAATGGGCTTACGTATACAGCCTCATGCCAAATAAATAAGAGCACACAGTTTTTACATGTGTTTTTTCATATACATATATATTTTTTTTTTGGGGTGTTTGGCCGAGCTCCTGCTTTTATTTCTAGTGTGCGTCTTGATTTTGTTCCACAAATAGCGCAACCTACAGTGTTAAGACGATTCCGAACGAATGATGCTTTTTGTTTTTGTTTTGGTTTTTACGTGGAGATAAAGGCAGACATACACTCAAGGGTTTGCCATTGCCTGCCGAGGGGCGACCGCACTTAGAAATTGTGAAACAAAAACGTTTCTATCATTTGGTGTTTCCAACGTGTGCACTACCGAATGATCACGTACCAACTCAGCACAGCTCGTTAAAGACTTCTAACTAAAAATAACGCCTACCTCCAGTAACTCGATCTAAGCCCTAAACCTAATATTCGGCCCTCCCTCAATTAAATAGTACCTTTAAAAGATACACAGACATCCAATTTTTTACATCTCGGCAATTACTCTTTATATCCTCCCTGGCAGAATTTATGCGACTTCTCCAAATTTTATCAAAATGGAAGCGTTAATGTTTTTAGGCGCTGCCTTAATTATAGAATAATGTATCTGAGCTTTCATTCTTTAAAATTTATGTAAAAGGTGCGTAACTTTGCTATCTGCGCTTTTTTCACAAACTTTATTTATTGTAAAAAATTATTGCATACTATTTCTTTTTATTTATTTACGCAGCGAAGTACCATCCGACGTTTGCCCCTACCTTTTCACAAACTTTAGGCAACGCACGAAATCTGCAGCGGAAATGCTTCTCGTCTTTTGAGGGTATCCATTTTCGACTTGTTCCGGCAATCGGAACTAGCGATAGCTGGCAGCAGCTTGATATGGAGAGCGCGGCGGGTGAAGTACTTAAGACGTCCCATTAGAATGCTTCCAAGTATGCCTTTACTTCTCCTTTTGTGATATGAGGCCGAGCTTTACAACGCTGGAGGATAATTTGATCACGTCTCTCCTGATACTGTGACCGTTTTTCCTTCAATGCTCGGCTATAAAATATTAATTGCTTACAATACCGTCCGCGGTTTGACTCGGATATAATTGACCCTAATATAAAGAGCTTTGTTGGTCTGCGAAAGCTCTTGAAGCCTTCTTGCCACTCACGATACGTGATTCAAATTTCGAATTTGCGCGGATTATCGGAAAATAACTGTTGAACGAAAATCAATTTTCGAAGCATCGAAGAAACTCTTAACTAAATTCAAACTTCAAATGGCGTACGACACTTGACATACTGACAGCTCGTACAGATAAAAATGGTCTATATAATTATAGTTGCATGTTGTTGTACTACAAAATATGGCGACTGTTACTTCGGTTGATGTGCCATCGTCAAGAAGGATAGAATAAGAGCTGGCGCCTTTCGAATTCGCTGCGAAAATATGCCAACAAAAGGAAGAGGTATTACTTGTTTGTGAAGAGGAAGAGTAGGCGAAAACAATAGAAACTACCGAACACAAGAAATTATGTACACACACACATTCTTGCCGCGGCGTCATCTGTATTAAAACGGGGAAACACTGCTTTTGAAGGCTTTATATAATAAAGGGGTTTCCAATAACAGGTGTTATTTTGAGTAGGATTGCGCTATCAAGAGATGATTAACGGTTTTTTATGGCCGGCCGGATTTTGAACAAGACGGCACTACGTGCCACATGATCATTGATCTTTTACGGGAAAAGTTTCCGGAGCGTGTTATCTCTCGAAGAGATGATCACAATTGGCTACCGAGGTCTTGTGATTTAACACCTTGTGATCTTTTTCTTTGGGGCCACGTGAAAGAGAAGGTCTCCGCCAACAGCCCAGGGTCGTTCTGTTATGGAAAATTTCATGAAAAGGATATTGTCCTGGTCGTGGTCGTGGTGGTCATTTGCCTGATGTAATGAAATAAACATCCGATTATTTAAATTAAAAAATAGCATTTTTCTTTGAATATCAAAATAACACCTCTTATTGGAACACGCTTTATTAATTTGGCTTTAATAATTTTACACACGGCACTTCGTTTTCATTAGTTTTTTTTTTAGTTTAAATCTCACAAATTCTTTATTTTCTTTGTATTTACGGACATTGTGCCAAAGAAAACAGCAAACTATTAAATGCTCCTTACGATGCGGCAGCTAGAAAGAGTATCCGCGCGTTTCCAACATCACCAATAAAAGCTGTTTTTTTCAGAAGCCGGATTACCGGATATACCACACAGAGTCAACCGCAACACAATAATGCTCCTACCCAAGCTTCTTCACTGCAGAAATAAAATATTACTTGGACTGGTAAACTCAGCGAGGCAACAATATAAAAATAGCCGCAAACCGTCCACCATACAACGTTGTGTTGAACTAATAAACAAATTGAATGTCACATCAGATGCGATTTTGCCACTAATCTCAGTTTTCCCACCAGGCTTGAATCCAAAAATTATTTTTATCGCGGATTTGCTAAAATTCCCCAAAGAGTCCACCTCCTCTAACTAATACGTCCAACATTTCAATGAAATCGTTGCTCCTTTAAGAAACGAATGGGAGTTCGTTTATACTGATGGATCTAAAACAGACACCAGTACATCGTTTGCAGTCACAAACCAGCTTGGTGTCACAATCTCAGTCGGGGCTTTACCTTCCTACTGCTCAGTATTTACAGCGGAAGCAGCTGCATTGCTTGATTGCGGTAGTTTGTACCTCCAACAAAGGCGGAAAATTCATTATTTGTAGTGAAATAATATCGTATCAAATAAAAATTCCATAAGAATCATGTGGGTTCCGGGTCATGCCGGAATACAAGGCAACGAGTGCGCTGATACTAGAGCCAAAGAAGCTGCCCAAGAACCCCTTTACTTCAGGGCACATTTTACTACCAAAGACATTCGGAAAATTATACTAACATCTCTTCAGGATGCGTACAATAGCCAATGGTTCAATAATCAACACCACTACAAAAAGTACAACTCTACTGGTATCAAGCCCATATATCCTACACACATGTCTTCCAAGAACCTCAAGATATTTTCACTCCTTCAAATCGGTCACACTATAGCCACCCATGTTAACATACTAAACGGCACAGTCAAACCAGCCTGCCCTTTGTGCAACTCAGACGATTACACGACTTCACACCTCCTCGATACCTACCCAGGATTGAAATGTACTAGAAATGCAATTCATTCTCACCTTGAACTTTCGAAGCTACTCAACAACAGAGATGACAATAGTATTAACTTAATTTGTAAATTTGTTAAACTAACTAAATTAAAACTTTAACTCTTTGCGACAACTAGATACACATACATATATGAAATTATACTCCGCTCAAACTCACACTACCCACTAATCTTCTAATACTGCCTCAACTGCTCTCTCCCATCCTCTTGTATAGTTAGGTTAGGTTAGGTTAGGTTGATATGGTTGCCCAGGGAATGGGCACACTTGGACGAAGAAGGATTCGTCCTTTGTGATACCATTATGGAGGGGTGAGGCGGGAGAGAAAGACCGATGGGATACAGGGAGAGGGCGGGGAGAGGTGGTGCTGGGATAGTTGGGAGCGTGCGGATTACGAACGATGACTATGTTTGCGTCAACCGCTTTATGCTGCTGATGAAATTCATCAGATTTTTAATGTCAGCGCCAGCTATATCAGCAGGCGTGACAAAGAAGTAGGAGCCAAGATGCCTAGATCTTAGCCCCGCCAGAGCAGGGCAGCTAAGGAGAAGGTGCTGAGATGATTCCACCTCATCCTCCATACATCCAGCGCAAAAGGGACTCGAGGTGATTCCAAGTCTCACAGCATGCATTCCTCGCGCATTGTGTCCTGTGAGAAAACCCACGAGATTAGAGAGCTGATACTTTGTCAGCCTCAGGAGCTCGCCCGAGCGCCTGCGGTCCACACGTGGCCAGAAGGATTTCGCGACCTTACACGTTCGTGTACTTGCCCAGCGCTCGCTGAGTTGGTGCGAAGCCCATCTTTCCAGGAGCAGACCGCAGGTAGTCAGGGGGATCCCAATTCTCTCCCTTCGCGGGGAAATCACCTCGCATGTCCCTTGTCTGGCCAGCTCATCCGCCTCACAGTTTCCAGCAATGCCGCTCTGACCAGGAACCCAGATGAGGCTGATGTTAAAGAATTCGGACGCAGTCGAAAGCGAGGTCAAGCATTCCTTGACCGATTCCGAATGCACCGTCGTAGACCCGAGGGCCCTTATTGCCGCTTGGCTGTCGGAGTAAATATTTACTTTCTTGACCGTTAATACGCATTTGAGCAGCCAATCGGCTGCCTCCTTGATTGCGGCTACCTCTGCCTGGAACACACTGCAGTGGTCCGGTAGCCTGAATTTGAGTCTGGTGGGGAGCTCCTCGCAAAAGACTCCTCCGCCAACCTTTTCTTCCAACTTCGATCCATCCGTGAACAAGTTCACCATGCCCTGTCCCCAAGTGTAGCCCTCCCTCCACTCTTCCCTTGACGGAATATGAGTGGAGAAGTTTCCGGTTGGAATGAACGAGGGTATGCACTGATCCGTTGACAGAGGGATGAACTCGAAGTTTCTGAGAATGCTTGAGTGCCCATAAGTGAGGTTGAGCTTATAGCTCCAGCCCCTCAGTCTTATTGCGGTACGCGAGGCGGCAATTCTGCCTGCGATGTCTACGGGTACCACATTTAACATTGCGTTGAGCGCCAGAGTAGGAGCCGTTCGAAGCGCCCCACTGATTCCAATGAGTGCCGACCTCTGGACTCTCTCCAGCTTCTTCACCAATGTCGTCTTCTCTAGTGAGTTCCACCAGACTATGACTCCATATAACAAGATAGGCTTTACAATAGTATTGTACAGCCAGAAAACAACTCTAGGCGAGAGGCCCCATCTTTTACTAATTGCGCCCTTGCATCCATACAAGGCGATTGTTGCTTTCCTCACTCTTTCCTCAATATTGGGCTTCCATGTGAGCTTGCTGTCAAGGATAATACCTAGGTACTTAACCTTGTCAGAAAGCATCAGCGGAGCGCCCCCTAGTGAGGGAAGTTGAGCTCTGGGTATTTTATGTTTCCTCGTAAATAAGACGAGCTCCGTCTTAAGAGGATTCACCGACAGGCCGCAGTCCGTTGCCCATCTAACAACTACGTTAAGATATCCCTGCATCAGGTTGTACAGAGTATCCACAAATTTTCCTTTGACGATTAATGCGACGTCATCCGCGTAGGCAACCACCCTGCAGCCCCCTTTCACCAGCTCCTCCAGCAAGTCATTTACAACAGCGACCCAGAGGAAAGGCGAGAGAACACCACCTTGCGGAGTGCCCCTACTCACCTGCCGGTGAATGGAGTATAGTTTCTTGTATAGTTACTTACCTATATTATTATTCTAGTTAAGATACCATAAGCCGAAGGGCCTAGCAGCCAGTGCTTGTTTTGTAAGTGGAATAGTTATTAATAACTGGTACTCTTTTAAATAAATAAATAAATAAATAAAATATTTTGTTTGTTGGGTTTGTATTGCGACACGAGCTGACGTCGGATATGTCAAAATCGCGAAAAATAAAGTAAATAACTCTTTTAAGAAGATGCCACCTCCAATTCGCCTTGGGTTGTATTAGCCAATCAGTTGCTTCTTTCAAATTCGCCGAGAGCCCATTAACGGTCTGATGTTCTACACAAATTTTTCTCACCATGGCCACATCTCTGAAATCTTTTCGCAATGCAAATTTTGCTAAATTACGCTGGACGGAAATTATTAGGCTTTTCGCACACGTTGATGAGTTTCTTTGTGATTGAAGATTTTTTTTTGTATGGCTCGCTACTCCTCTCTATTGAGGTGATTGTAAGAACATGAGTCTTCTCAGAGCAGTTTTTGACGCAGTATAACGAATATGACTGTACAAAAAGAAAAAAAAAAACACATAAAATTTGCATTTTTACTTACCTGTTTTCGTTACGTACGCAAATGAAGTAAACATTTTTTCCATTTAATATTTGTTTTTATCATTTCTTTTATTATTCCGCTTTCATAATTTTATTCCATTACTTTTTGTATATCTTTCCGCATTTATATTGATTTAAATTTCAATTGAATATTTTTAGTCTTAGTGTGTATGTATGTTTTTGCAATACGCAATACTAAATATAAGTAATTTTTGGTTCCGTTTTGCTGGTACTAAATTTTAAAAGAAAATCTAACGGCTACTTATGGATTAAGAAGTACAAGTAGATGTACATACATACATACAAGTAAAACTAGTTTCATTTATTTTGCTAATCATAAATTTCACTTATCTATAATGCATACGAGAGTATATTTCCTTAATGCATGTCCATACATGTATATATGTAGGTGTGTATGTATGCACGTAGGCTCGTATTTATGTATATCGGTGCAATTAAAGATTGTGTTTGTGTAAGTGCAGTGCGTTTATGCTTACCATGGCAGGGATTTTGCGTATTATACTAGAAATTTTCCACTTTATTTTTAATTTTAAATTTTTTTTTGTTTTTTGTTTTCATTTTTGCTCTTAATGTACTTACAATGGAGAAAATGTATATAAAATATAATAAATAAATCAAATACTTTTTTTAAATTTTCTTTGGTTGTTTTTGTAGTCATTAATATTAATTTATGATATACAGTTATTGAGTAATGTAAAAGTTGTATATTATTTACAGTATTAAATACGTTTTTAGGGAACTTAAAATTATTTACTTGCTTTAAACTTCAGTTTCTTAAAGTATTTTTAAATTTAAATTTAAATTTTTAGTTACGAAGCTCCTTAATTTAGAAGAATTAGCGCTGTTTTGCTTTTCATATCTCTAAATTTTTTTTTTGTAATTTATTTAATTTTTGTAATTTTTTTAGTCTCATTTTGCTACTATTTTTAATTTAAGATTACGAAAATTTTTTTTGTTTGTTTTTTTCGAAATTTTTTCTTTGAAATATATCGATTTTTTCTTAATAATTTGTCAATTATAATGTTTTTTTTCTAAAATGTGGTCTGTGCATGTATACTACGATACTTTGTATATTAAGTGCAATATGGAAATGCATACTTTGGTTTTTATTTTTAATCTTTTCAAATATCACCAGTGCAAAAACATCATTACAACCCATTAGACAATTTTTTTTTGCGTCATTATCCTTCGATTCTAAAGGTATGCGCGTATATACAGATATATTCAACGGCTCAACTTTTGAAAATGTTGACGAATAAGGGAAACGTGTAAAAATGTTATATAAAAAAAATTTTAAAATTAAAAATAAAGCATAAAAAAAATTTTAAATTTGTAAATATAAAAAAAAATTTTAATTAAAAATTTCATATACAAATATTTTTTAATTAAAAATTTCATATACAAACATTTTTTAATTAAAAATTTCACATAAAGAATTTCAATTTCAATTTTTTGGCTAAAAAATTTATAGAAACATTTTTTAATTAAAAATTTCATTTAAAGAATTTCAATTTCAATTTTTTGGCTTACAAATTTAGAGAAATTCGCAAATATAAAATGGCCACATCAAGTTCGCGCAAAAGTGCAACGTTTATACCCAACGCACAATTTGGAAATACCGCATTTGTTAACACTTCAAAAAAGCCCGTATCTGGAGTTGATCCAGCTGCACTATTTCTATCAGTATTTTTTTCTGTGTTTTTTTTTTGTTGTTTTTTTTTAGATGCGAAAACCTCTATAGCAAAATGATAGCCGCTGGATATTTCTTGTAAAGGGTGGTTAAATTTCAAGGGCCTATGTTGAATGTGAACTACACCTAAATTTCAAGGTTTTTTCTGTATTTAATTTGACATTTTTCAATTCCAGACTAACTTAACTTGAACCATGGAAAGATACACATTCGAGCAAGGCGTTAAAGTTATTCAGGTTTTTATCAGAACGTTCGTTCAAATCAAAATGCATATCGCGCACTTCGAGATTTTTTCGGTCAATTGAATCATCCAAATGTGCGTACAATCGGAAAAATTGTGCAAAAGTTTGAGCAAACCGGGTTTGTGGGAGATGTGAAAACACCAGTGCATGCTCGTACAGCTCGTACTGCAGAAAATATTGCTGCTGTTCGCGATAGTGTGGTTGAAGATCATGTGATTTGACACCGTTGGACTTCTTTCTTTGGAGTTGTTTGAAAGAAAAGGTGTACATCGATAAGCCAGCAAGAATTCAAGAGCTAAAGGATGAGATAATTCGGCACATTAGCGGCATAGAACCTCAATTACGCCTAAGCGTCATCGAAAATTTGTACGCGGCGGCCATTTGGCCGATATTTTGTTCCATGCATAATTGACCCATATCAATATTATCATAGTAAAGGGAAATGACAATATTTTCCTAAAAGAATTGTATTTTATTCAAAATCAACACCGGCATTGGAAACTTAACCACCCTTATTACAAAATACTGTGAGGCTTTGTGCCCATTTACACGAGGAGACATCTGGAAGGAAAACATTTTGTTCGGTGGTGAAGGACGGCCGCGGAAGAGAGAAGGGAATTTGTCTCCTGTACTGGCGACACGCTTTGCTCTTCTTATTCGTACTTCCAATCTTAAAGCAATTTTTGACAGTTGCTTCATTTGTTTTCTTCTTTTGTGGGAGAAGGTTCTGAGTTATGTGTTGGTTTTCAAGCGAACGAAAGATAACAAAGATGACAAACATCCGAACACTGCTTGGGAAATGCACGATAATTTTTGCTAGTAAAGTAGGTATAATTTAAAATATATTATGGGGCATTTTTATGTTGAATTCTAATTTTCCCCGCATTTCTAGATACTCAAGTTAATTTTAAGTTAATTATTTATGTATGAAGTATTTTTAATTAAATTTTTTTTATTCAAGTACATTAATTTATAAATATATTTAAATAAAAAAACAACAAATTATTTATTATTTAACCAGTTTGCATTTTTCATTCATATATTTAAGAAATTGTTGACGAACGTTTTCCGCTTTACATGTAAGCGCGTGCGAGAATACATCCGAACCAGACGATGCTAAAGCATTAAATGTCAAAATGTTGCCGAAAACAATTTTGCCCGTGTGGCCGCGAATGAGACATGAAAAGAGAATTTCCAGTGTCTCCCTTCCAGATGTCTCCGTGTGTAAATCGGGTGTTTGATCGTTAAAAATGACGTGACTAATAATGCGTCAGCAACGCGTAGAAGATGCTCTTATGAGTTCCTCGAGCAGTTTTCGTTTTAGAATTTTGACTCAGATCTGATCTGAAAAGGGTCCCCTACAAGATTTGGATGAAGGAAACCAATATGTACAACATTTTTCTACTAGTTCACATTCACAAATTCTTGCAATATTTTTGCTTTGTATATAAACTAGCGTAAAAGAGACCATACGACCTTTTTTTACATTCAGTTAGTTTTTGTTGTAAATTTCTGAATACATTTGGCTTTCCCTGGTGGAACACATATTATTATCAATCAATAAAAAACAAAAAACAATAAACGCTTGTGTCATTCCCAAGTGTGATTTATATGTACAGTGATATATCGTTCAAAAAGCTACTAATGCATTTATTTGAAGAACAAGAAAAGCCTAATATTTACTTCCATATTTGTTAGTTTTGTTTATCTTTTGTATTTGTACACTTACTCGTAATGTTATTTATAAATATTTCATTATTTACATTTAAATAACTTTATTTTAAATTAACATTTCCCATAATTTGCAGTTTACCCCAGTTTAATACTATTCAATTTCCTGTTATTTGCGTGTGTGTGTAGTGAGATTTTAGTTAAGTTCTTCCACTTGACTCTCTTAAATCCGCTCTATTCATCTGCGCGTTCGGTATACCGTACATAAGTAGATGAGAGATAATTCTAAATGCATGCTTTCTACTCGGTTTCATAATCTGCTTTTAATCAAATAAAATCAATTAAACATAACTATTCTTTCAAGCACACACACACACAGTGCCTATAATTTGCGGTTTTATCTTTAAATGGTATATAATTTGCATAATTCCACACTTGTTTACATCAAATTTTCTTCGCCATAAAATTATTATTTAATTAACGATACTTTGGCTCGCCTTTGTTGGTATTCGCACCGACATTTGACCTGCCAGTTAGAGCATTTTGTTGACAGTGAGTTTTCATGAAATGCTCAAGTATGCTCTTTACCGACTATTACTCGTGCGCCAGTGAGTAGGCAAATAAATAGAATTCCATCATTGGAGTGCTTTGAAGTGTTGACGAATAGTTATGTAGAGTTTATGTAGGTTTATTTGCTTTTGTAAGACTTGTAAGACAACTATTCCACAAGTGATTAGAAGAAAGCTGATTAATGTGTTTATGGGTGGATTAATATTGTAACTTCAACTGGAAACTATCACAAATTTAAAATACTTGTATAAGACTGCAGGTGAACGGTAACATTTTTATTTTTTTAATTATTGAATAAAAGGAAAAAAAAGTTTCTTACTCTAGTCTTTAAATTTTCGTATGGATAACTAAATAACTTTTGCTGAACAAAAAAAGTTTAGATAAAGCGAGTTTAATATAAGAGGAGCGTAGCGTAGCGCTACTTAAATACAGTCGAGTCTCGATAATTTGTAACCCGCTAAATCCAAAGTCGCGATAAATCGAAAAAAATTCGGTCCCCGTGAAAAAAATTCTCTAATTTGTAAAAATTCCATACATTTTGGTCCTCTCGTTAATTCATCCTTTTCCATGCTTTTAAAAAGGATAAATCCAATAATTGCGCAAAGAAATCTCATTCCAGCCCGCCAACTTGGTTTTCGTAAGTATCACTCCACCATAGAGCAAGTTAATTGTGTGTATAATTTCGCTAGACAAGCACTTGAGAGGAGGCAATACTGTACAGCGGCATTTTTAGATATTCTGCAAGTATTCGATAAAGTCTGGCATGAAGGCCTGCTATACAAGCTTAAGCAGGGCTTACCGCACAAAAGTTATATGCTCATAAACTCATACTTGCAAAATAGCAAAATAGGCATTTTCTTGTTAAAGTAAACAACGAAACCACTAACCTTCACGCAATTAAAGCAGGAAGTGTTCTAGGCCCCATCTTGTATACTTTGTTCACGGCAGACCTGCCACTATCAAATAATACATATACAGCCACGTATACAGATGATACTGTCGTCATGACCAGGAGTACCCTTACCTCAATTGCTTCTGATTACCTACAAGAAAACCTTAACAGAGTTAGCGACTGGATGAAAAAATGGCGCATAAAAGCTAACGAAAGCAAATCAGCGCAGATAACATTCACTCATCGAAATGGTCCATGTCCTGCCGTATCTCTTAACAGCGTTTCTTTACCTCAGACAGACAATGCCAAATATTTAGGTATTCTATTAGACCGGCGTCTTACTTGGCGATCGCATACATATATTTTTAAAGCGAAAGCAACTTGGACTGAAATTGCGATCACTACACTAGTTAATCGGCTACAATTCAGCACTTACACTAGACAATAAGGTGCTTATCTACAAATCTATTCTGAAACCGATAAGGGCGTACGGAGTACAATTATGGGGCTCAGCTGAAATCTAGAAATCATGCAAAGATTTCAGTCAAAGGTGCTCCGCTTGTGTGCCAATGCGCCAAGGTTTGTACGGAACGAGATATTGCACCGTGACCTAAAAGTTACGACAGTTTTCGAAGAAATAAACAACCTCAGCCAGAGATACAACAACCGACTTGCTACTCATCCGAATAACCGAGCAAATAACCTTTGCAAGATAAGCTGCTCCTCAAGATTAAAAAAATGTCAGCCTAACGATTTAATGCAAAGATTTAAAACGTAATATACGTAAATGCAATAGTTGTAAAATTGTATAATATACGTAACATAAATGTTATATGATGTTCATTATGAAGTAACGAATTCCACTGGGAATTCTTACTCTAAGATATTCTTTTTTAAATTGTAGGTAAAAACAGTACTTATTGTTATTGTTATGAGAGATTGTATGAAATAAATGGAGATCTAAAAAAAAGTGGTTGGCTAGATCGTTTTAAACAACGAAACAATATCTCCTTTAAAAAATGTGCGGCGGAAGTGCATTTGTTAATGAAGGCGTTTGTTCTGACTGGAAGAAAAAGTTGAGTGACCTGATTAAAAACTACGAAGCTAAGGATATATTTAGTGCAGATGAAATTGGGTTGTATTATACGAGTTTACCAGAACGAACCTACTCCTTTAAAAATGAAAAATGTCATGGGGGCAAGCACAGTAAGGAAAGAGTGACTTTCTTATTTTGCGTAAACATGGATGGCACGGAAAAACTTAAGGGGGAGCCTGCTTTAGAGGCTTAAAAAAATCGATTTTTTTTTGCATAAATGTCTTCCCAAACTATCCAAGAATGTGCCCTCAAAATTTCAGAAGCAAATTCAAAACCTTTTCGCAGTTACAGAAGAAATTGTGAGCAAGCGTCGAGCAGGTATTTGAGCGGATTTTTTAATTACAAAAACTTTGACGCGCGATTTCTCGGTTTTTTATTTTTACGATTTTTCCTAATTGGCGGGAAAGGTAGGGAAAAAGTTAAATGCCCTATCGAAACAAGATAACATTGATTGTATTCGGAATTAAATTCTCTTCTAGTTGAACCTAAAAAACCTTAAGAAAGTTATGATTAACCCACTTTTTAAACAATCTAAAGTGAATTTGTTTTTCAAAAAATAATTAATTTTTTTTTTGTTAGAAAAAAATTGTTGAATTTCTCACTTTTTGTTTAATTCTCTTGGTTTAACTAGAAGCTATACTATACTTAAATAAAATTGTTTTTGGACTTTTGGTTTCATATGGAAATTGCGACCTGCATCTTTCCCACCGTACGACACATGCACAATCGAGGCGCCTCGGCAAAATGCTTGTACCAGGCATAATATGACATTTATTTTAATGAAAGAATTTGAGAAGACTGCTGAAATATATAAGAATAACACCTGAAAGTTTCGTTTCAATCGAATATTTTTTCCTTCCCAAAAAACTCCACAAAGAAATCGATTTTTTGAAGCCTCTAAGGCAGGCTCCCCCTTAAGCCCTTGCTTATTGGAGAGTCAGCAAAACCAAGGTGCTTTAAAAACATTTCTTACTTTCCAGTGCATTATCGGCACAACAAGAAGGCCTGGATGACATCAATAATTTTTAACGAATGGCTTCAAATATTAAATGACACCATGGTAGCTAGGAATCGAATGATATTGTTATTTATAGCCAACTGTACGGCGCATAGCGTAAATTCTCATCTGAGCCACATAAAGACTGCCACCTAACACCACATCCAAGCTGCATCCCCTTGATATGGGAATTATAAAAGATTTTAAATCCTTATAGCGCAAGGAAATGGAAAAATGCTTGGAAAAATGTAAACATTTCGTGCATTCAAAACTGCTTTCGTGCTTGTGGTTTCAATGAAACATTAAACGATGATTATTTAGAAGATAGTCAATTAAACATAGATTATCTGTGGGAAGCTATATCTGAATGCTCTGAAAATGCTGGATCTTTCGAGGAATGTGTTAACGTTGACAATGACATTGCTGTAACTGGTTTGGTAACAGATAACGACATTTTGGAAGAAGTTTTGCATGCCAGTTATGAAAGTGACGAGGATGATGATGACGCCGAAGGAGATGAAACTTTAACAACCACACAAGCCATAGCGTTACATTTTCTTTCAACAAATGATATTCAAGACAGTGTCTTTGTTAGCCTTATAAGTTTGGAAAATGAAATAGAAAAACTTAAAGAAAAAAGTGTCAAACAATCGAAAATAACACACTTTTTTTAAAACTAATTTTATGTTATTAAAAAATTAAGAATTTTGTTATTATACTTTTATTTACTGTTCAATTATGATTTAATATGAAAAACATACAATTGAATATACCTACTTCAATATTTTTTAAAATTAAATTTATTAAGTAGGTATACATGATGAAATATAAAAGCCTCGTTTATTTGAATTTTTCTTTTTTCAGCCTCGTTTAATGGAAATCGCGATAATTTGAATATCTGTGTAAATCGAAAAAAAACTGATCCCCTTGCCATTTCGAATTATCGGGACTTGACTGTATCATATAATATTAGTTTGGGGGGAAAAATACATTATTTTCTTGGCAAAGCGCTGACGTGATCGATATCTCGTAAAGTATCGATCAAACAAATTAAGGCTTACGCTCGTTGTAAGGTGACATTTCACACTAAAAAATTCCGTTGCTGTTTTTTTTCCATACATTTTTTCTTTGATAAAGGCGCAAATGCAATTCAGGCCGCTGAAATTGTGAATGGTGTTTATGGCGCCGATGCTACAACAGCAAATTACGTGCAATTTTGGTTTCGCCGATTTCGTTCAGGCATTTTTCATGTTAAAGAAAATATCGCTAAAGAAAAGAAAGAAAAATCTTTCACAGCTGATCGCCAATTTTGCAGGTAATCTGCCATATGTGAACGGGTAGATACATTTTGTGGATTTATTGGTACTTTAAACTAGAGCTTAACTTAATTTAAGAGCCACTATCTTCATAATTTCGGATTTTACGGATTTTCAATAAAATAAAAATTTAGAGCTAATAGAAGAATAATTGGAGGCATTACTCGATCAAGATCCATGTCAAACTCAAGAAAATCAGTCGGATACATTCACAAACAAGGAAATTGGGTGCCACACGAATTGAATCCGAGAGACGTTGAGAGACAATTTTGCATATCTGAAATGCTGCTTAGTCGACACAAAAAGAAATCGTTTTTGCATCGTATTGTCACTGGCGATGAAAAGTGGATTCATTACGACAACCCAAAGCGTAAAAGATCATATGTGAAGTCAGGCCAACCAGTCAAATCGACACCAAAGCCGAATATTCATGGTTTAAAGGTAATGCTCTGTATTTGGTGGGATCAGAAGGGTGTGCTGTACTATGAGCTGTTAAAATCGGGCCAGACGATCACGGGAGAGCTATACAGGCAACAATTGATACGTTTGAAGCAAGCAATAGCCGAAAAACGGCCAGAATAGGCGACCAGACACGAGAAATTTATTTTCCATCAAGATAATGCTCGGCCACATGTTGCAGTACCAGTCAAACTTGGAAAATGCCGGATGAGAAATTCTGCCTCACCCGCCTTATAGCCCAGACATAGCTCCTTCTGATTACCACTTGTTTCCGTCGATGCAGAATCACCTTTCTGGAATACGGTTCACCAATGTTGAAGGTATTAAAAAATGGCTTGATGACTTTCTCGGCACAAAAGATGAGAAGATTTTTGGGATGGAATCCATAAATTGCCTGGAAGATGGGAAAAAGTTGCCGCTTCCAATGGACAATATTTTGAATAAAATAGTTTTTCTCTTTTATACTTAAATAAATGTTTGTTTTTTTAACAAAGAAACGAAATTAATTAGTTGTACAGCCAATATATTCTCCCCAAAAGTTGCCACTCGCACAGTTAGAGTGGATAATCATTAAGAAAATATGAATGTGTTGAGGACATGAGTCGGACCTGGCCGCCAAAATGGCAACGGAACTTTCTCTTGGGCGCTTGTCGTGACCAGTGAGAAAACTAAGTGGCAAAAGGCAAGCAACAAAAGTAAAAGTACTGAAGACGTGAGACGGTTTCTAGCAAGCAAGCAGCTTTAGTAAATCTGTATACTTTTGTTTAATTTAAAACTTAATTTTTTTAAATTAGATACTAAAATAAACTATTAAATAAAACTGTTAAAGCACCTGTCAGGTCTCGAATTTCGAAACAAAAAAACGATTATTGAAGTGAAACTTCTTAGGCGTCGATGGGCGAGCGAGAATGGGGAATAAAATTTCAGGGTCATGCAACGTTTTGCGCATTTTCGTTCTGCGAGAGAGAAAAAGATATAACGTAGAGGAAAAGGAGAGAGAGAGCTATACCTAATATATATCTTAGATACACTTTAGGCTATTTTTCCTCAGTTTTTGCTTGTGGTTGCTAATTTCTAGTGAGAAATAACACTGCCCACTTTTTGGCGCTTGGTTTTTGGTGCAAACTTGTAGGAAATATATTTTTGGTGCCTACTTTTTGGTGTTATATGTATTTCTTTGGTGCCTACTGTATGGGGCGTTTTTTGGTTCCAATTTTTTTGGCGTTTTTTTTGGTGCTTAGTTTTTGGCGCTTATTTCCGTTTCCTGGCCAGTGCTTGTGCATACTATAAAGTGCTATCCATTCCGGCGTCGGATTTATTTGTATTGCCTTGCGGTAATTTGTGCCGTTGCGGCGGTCCTGGAATCGCTACGTTTGTGCGGAGTAGTGCGCGTTGTTGCCATGGTTTGTGTCCGGCGTTTACCTACACCGGTCGACCCTTCAACGCCTTTGGTAAATTTTGTCTATTTGTGTGCTTTGCAAATGTTGTAACTTTATTTAGATATATTATATATTCTTTCTCTCTCTTTCTCTTTCATTCTCTCTCGGGTTTGTCCTAATAAAGCAAGTTCGCAAAGACCTTTTCAGCGATCGAGAAAACGAAGTTTCCGTGGTAATCAACATACGCATGAGAGTAGCACTGAATTCGTGAGTACATCGGGGGAAAGAATAAAAGAATAGTGCGGAGTTTGATGTTGGTATCAATCCAACGACTAATTATTGCATTTTGAAGTGTTTTCTGTGTTCAGTGTACTGCACAGTTTATTGAAGTGCAAGGATTGTGACGGTGGCATTACTTTCCTGAAATATGGGCAACGTGGTCTTGGTTTTAAACTCCAAGTGGAATGTTCGTGCAAAGATACTTTGATCAACTCTTGTCCGTTGGTTGTCAAAGCGTTCGAAATTAATCGACGTTTTGTTTTTGCATGGAGGATTATCGGTGTCGGTATCAATGACATTCAAAATAAATAACGAGAGTTTCAACTCATGTGTGTGGCAATTGGCTCACAAACATGTCTTCTGTGGACGAAAAATTGTGGACATCGCTACATATTCTGCTGTATGCTCAATCAATGAGGGTTGCAAGCCTCTCTTCAAAATTATGGACACAATGGGAGTGTCTATAGGCCCGCAAGCAGAAGAATTGGCCAACAAATGCGATACCAGGCGCGTAGCTCAAGCTGACGCTAGTGCCTCGGAATACTCAAAAGAGGTAAGGATGGCCAAAAACGAAGCCAACGATACCGAAAATGAGGCATTCGAGATAGCTGAGGGAATATTATATCAAGCTGGAATCCCAGTCGCCCCGCTGCGACCTTCTTGGAAGAATTGAGTGTACATCTGCCATTTTAAACGATTAAAAAAAAAATTATATTATTTTAATGTATAAATAAACTGTATGCCAATTTAAAAAAAATATGTATTGACTTCTTCATTTTAAATTATTTTAATGAAAATCAGGGAGATTATGGCCGTTTACAGGTATTTGTCCCCTTAAACAATATGCTAAGACACTTGAAAAATTCCTTAAAGTGCGCTGCGTTTCGTTTCGGCAATTCCTCGTCTTTGACTTGAAATTTTTATATACACAAAATTTCGGAATTTAGCCAAACAAATAAAAATTAACTAGAAATTGTAAATTTTGAAATTAGTTCATCTATAAAAATAATAAAAATATTAAATTTGATACTCGAATTCTACTTAACTCCAATGCCCTAATTGCAGGTAAATTTACACAGAACCGCCAAACGCATAAATTGCAAACTATCAGCTAGGAATAAATGCATTGCCATGCGCGATATTTCATGGTTTTATGATTTTAATTCTGACAAATAAATAATTCTTCGAAATATAATAAACGTTTATTTAGCAAATAATTCTCAATTATATTTATTACCGAGTATTTGTGAACTAATTCGCCACATAAAATGGATTTTCGCACACCCCCCACCACGCCTCATGTCCTTCTCAGCTCACGCTCACTCCGTCTCTCTCACTCTCTCTCGCTCTCGCTCCCGCTCTCTCTCTCTCCCCCTCCCCTTGCCATATAACATTACGTAATATGCGCCACACTGATTTTTGAAATATTTAAATGCAAATGGCGCAAATAGTAAACTTTGATTTACTAATTTTCACTAATTCAATAATTAAAATCACAGCGAAAAATATGCGCCTAAAAGCAAACACCAAATTAAATGAGTTTTCGTTAGTTTATTGGGGGCGAGAGAAAGAGGCGAACGGAAAAAATTGTTTAGGAGCTCAGCGCGGATAGTATTTATTACATTGTGTGCCCAAAACTATGCTAAGCAAATATTCAATTTTATTAGAGGCAGCAGATAATGCAAACGAAGCGGGTCATTATGAGTGTAAATATTGGAGGGCTTAAATTTTGCCGAAATCTAATTTGCTACGAAACCTGTTTACACGATAGCGCATATGGGTGCAAAAGCGCTATGTATGAAAAAAATTGAGCTGGGGGAAAAAATAACTGGTGGAAAAAATTTAAAATTCTGTATTAGTACCGCTCATAAAGCGAATAGCGACATCTGTCTTCACAGTGAGTGGCACCGACGTAGACGAAACCACAGTAAACACAAAAAATCAAGCCTCCGGCCGTGTGCTGATTAGGGTCCTTTGATGTCGTAAGCTAACGGTTCGAGTTGGGCTTGGAGCTGATGTGGGGGTTTGCCGAACTCTTCAAAGGTTTTTGGATTTTATTAATAAAATTTTCTGATTGGAAACGGATTCAAAACTTTGACTAGCTTTCACCCAGCGAGTTTGAGTGCAAACTTTGCCTTTGAGATCGAGGACACATCTTGGCAAAGCACTGTCGAGTTAAGCTAATTTTTATGCATTCAAATCATGCCTTTTAGCTGGATAACTGGGTAGGAGCTATTGAGTCTGGCCTTTGGTGTCACATACGAATTTTAATAAAGTTTAATTTATCAAGTTTTAGAGACTTTACGTTGGTGACATGACAGCTTCGCTTGAGAAGACTTCTGGTGAAATTTCCTGGACATCAATTTTCTAGAAGATTTGTACTCTTAAATGACACGGAAACTTTATTGCTTGAGCGTTTTTTAGAAGTTAAGGTCAAAATGACCCTCTTGGGTCAGAGCCAGAGGGTTAAGAAGTTCTACGGAAATATTTACCGGGAAATTTTACTCTAAATGTTCAAATCTTTAATTCGCTCGAAAATATATTTGTGTGATTTTATGCACTTTTTTAATTTGTTGCAAATCCATCCAGTGTTTTAGTATACTGGATAGGTATACTTTCAGAAAATATGAACAATGCTCCGGTTGATTTCGGTTGTTGCACAGTGTAATTTAAGAGTATAAATTTTAGTACAAAAAATAGAAAACACTTTCAAGTTGCTTGTGCGCTTTCCCCCAATCAAACTTAGGACCAACTATAGAGAATGCCAATGTTCTTCTACCCACTCGGGAAAATTTACGCTTCCAAGATCAGAAATAAAAGAAAAACGAAGAGGATCATAAAATAAGTAATTAAAAAAGTAAAGAAACATATAGAAAATGGTCACGATTATGGTAGGTGCCACTTTCCAGGGACCGATGCGGCTTGACACCACCGCGAGACAAAATACTTCAGGATAGCAGTCCAGGAATTGGTAACTTGAAATGATAGGAATTTTATTCAAATCACCCTCGTAAAAGGAAAAGAGGAAACAACACCCTAGTAAAAGAAAAAAAAAATTTTGTACAAACAAAAAATTTTGTTAAAATAAAATTTGAACTTTTTTAAATTTATTTATTGCAAAATTTTGTAAAAATAAAATTTGAACTTTTTTTAAATTTATTTATTGCGAAATTTTGTAAAACTAAATTTGAACTCTTTGTAAATATATTTATTGCAAAATTTTGTAAAAATAAAATTTGAACTTTTTTAAAATTTTTTTATTGCAAAATTCTGTAAAAATAAAATTTGAACTTTTTTTAAATTTATTTATTGTAAAATTTTGTAAAAATAAAATTTGAACTTTTTAAATTTATCTATTCCAAAATTTTGTAAAAATAAAATTTGAACTTTTTTTAAATTTATTTATTGCAAAATTTTGTAAAAATAAAATTTGAACTTTTTTTAAATTTATTTATTGTACTACCAATTACTAGTCACTTGTAACGAGTGCCCACTGTAATACATTTACTGCTTTAAAATTATATCGCTTTTTCTCATTGATATTTGGTCATGTGTGCATGCAAATGATGTTCAAATACCACCCTTTGTGGCGTTAATACAGCTAAGCGCCTAATAATAGGCAACAATAACTACGGCTATTATGTGTATTAAGCGAAAATCTCGACTAAATGAAATTAAAACGGATTAGGGGCATAATTTGGACCCATAGCGATGCGCTCTGAGTGCATACATGTTTGTGTGTGTGCATGGATGTGTGTATTCTGTGGAGTGGGGGCAGAAATTAGAAAGCAATCATGTGAATTCTACGCTCATTTGAGGCGTGTATGCTGCTATTTAAAATATAAATGCAAGTTGAGCATTTTTCGCGGTATTCGGTGTTTTTATTTGTTTTTTTCAAATATAGGGTGATCCATTTAGACTGTCACGCACAAAATTTTGAAAAAAAAACACATTTTTAATTTGCAGAAATGGAAGTTTTTATATAGGTTGAATGAGTGCAGCCAAACTTCAAATTGCAACAAACACTATTGAAGAATAGACGAAGGCTTGGCGCATAAAATTGAACAATGCCAAGTCAGTTCATGTAAACTTCACCAACAAAAAAAAAATGAATCAGTATCCAATAATACTGCTAGGTGCCGCAATTCCTCATGCAAACACTGCAAAATGCCTTGGCATAACGCTCGATATAAAACTTAAACGGCATGAAATCCATCTGAAGGTAATTCAAATGAAATGACTAATTGGAAGATGATCAAAGCTATCCATATATAATAAAATATCTATTCACAAGCAAATTATAATAATTTCTATGTGGTTCTATGGCGTTGCGCCAGTCAAAATAATATAAATATACTTCAACGACTCCAGAATAAAATCCTTCGAGATATTCTCAACTCACCTTGGTTCGTTCGCAATAAAGATAATGCCACTTTTGACTGTATGTGCAGCTCTGCTGGTAGGCACGGCGTAGACCGGGTGCTGGTGAATTGGATTCGTTCGATGCTGGCCCAAAGAATCGTCTCGGTGCGAGCAGAGGAAGATCTGCTGGTGTCATCCGGGGTTAATAGAGGTTGATCCCAAGACGGTGTGCTGTCTCCATTGCTCTGGTGCATGGTAATCGATCCTCTGCTCCCCACCTTAAAAGATTCGGGAGTCTACGCACAAGCGTATGCGGACGATGTTGCTTGTTTGGTAACAGGTCCTTCGCTTATGAAAATCTGCAGGAAAGTGTAGAAAACTCAGGAGCTGTGCGATCGGCAAATCCCACCAAGACTGGTATTGTCCTCTTCACCAGAAGGAGAAAGCTTGATGGACTCGTTCTGCCTAAGCTAAAAGGAGTCACAATCCTGCTATCCAACGAAATTAAATATCTTGGAGTAATCCTCGATAGCAAGCTCCTCAGGAAATCACGCGTTGAAACAAAGACATCCAAAGCACTGACAGCTTTCTGGCAGTGCAAGGGAGTCTTTGGGAAAACGTGGGGTCTTTCTCCTAGCAAGGTCCTATGGATCTACACGGCTATGATAACGCCTATTATCACCTATGCATCAGTGGTCTGGATGAGTAGACTCTCTCTCGTGGTAGTCAGGAGGACCTTATCGAGACTACAACGCACAGTGACTACCTGTTGCACCAGAGCTTTTCCGACTACTTCAGGCCCGGCATTAGATGCTCTGCTTGGTTTGTCACCACTTGAAGCTTTCATCCAAGGAGAGACCTTGAAGGCCATCTGCAGGCTGAAACACAATGCGAACTGGTACGGCCCCTGTCCGGCGTTGGAAAAGAGAGAGGGAATGGACGTCGATTCAACGACTCTCTCCATGCCCCTTGAGATACAGTGTAGTGCTGACAGAGGCTCAGTTGTGGTCAAACTCAGAAACTGAGCCCGGCAAACACTGTTTTCGCAATTTTACGGATGGCTGCAGGACCGAGCATGGCTCCGGCTCTGAGGTCTACGAGGAATACAGCGGGACAAATCTGCATTTTGCTCTTGGAATGCATGCATCTGGGTTTCAAGCGGAGGTGTATGCGGTTCAAGAAGCGATGAACTTTGTAGTGGAAAACCGATGGAGAGGCAGATCTATATGTGTCTGCAGCGACAGCTAAGCTGCGCTTATGGCCTTAGACAGCCCTCTAATCATATCAAGGGTAGTCGAGTCCTGTAAATCCAGGCTTAGCTAAGATGGGCCCTGAGGCCAACTTTTTGGCCCGGAGCCCGTTCTACCACTCCCTTCTGTGGCCATCATAGCCACGGAAAGCAAATGGGTAACTACCACCCAAAAGCGAGCTTGGCAGGCTGAGAGAGGCTGCAGATGGACTAAAATGATGATGAGGATGACACGGCGTCTGTCCTGCCTTCGCTCGAATCAGGTTTGAGGTCTTTGGCACTGATGAGTTAAGAAGCGACCATCTTGGCTCCTTGGCACCACAAGATCTACTCAGATTTTTTCGGAGATCGGGTAGATTTAAAGAAAATTAAAAGGGACTCAAAAAAAAAAAAATAATAAAGATATTCATCGTGACCTTAAGATTCCTACAGTCACTAAAGAAATTAAAAAACAAAGAAGCCCACTCGCTCCGGCTTCCAAGGCACGTAAATGAGGAAGCTAAAAAACTCCTCAACACCTCAGGCCTAACCCGACGACTCCATCGAATCAAACCACATGATCTGGCATGATGGCTGCTAAATCTCTTCATAAAATTCTCTTTATGTTACTAAAATTGAGCTGCTCGTTAGTTTATGTGTAACTAGTTGCCGTGTCAACAAGCAGTGTTATGTATTTTATATTGTATCTATGTATGTATAAAAAGACGCGGAATCTTGCCTTTCGGCGCGAAAATTATGCGTGGATTATGGAAAGAAAAATAGAAAAATATTTTTTTATTCATTTATTTTTTTTTATTTATAATCAAAATATTTTTTTTATTTATTAAAAAAATGATTGAAAAACCAAATTGAATGATTAATTGTGTGGCACCTTGTACTTCTGTCATGGAAAGAAATTTTTGCTAGGAAAACTTTGGAGAATTTCACCACTTGTATGAAGAGTATCTTGAATATTGAACAATGCCAATTACACGTTTTAATTACATTTTGCCAAAAATGGACGGCGTGCGATAAAGTGACTTACGCTAAAAGATTGGAAAGCATACAAAGGATATGTGTAACCGACGCTATGAGCAACAAGTCCAACAGCGGCAAGAGAAATAATTCTCAAATGGCATCTACTCAAACTAGTAGTAGGAAGCTCTGCCAAAAGATCTGCTCTAAGACTGAAGATATCAAGACAATCCTCACAGAGGCTTTTTGTTTGCAGCAAGATTCTGGTTTCAAACGGAAGGTCAGACTCCGTGATTCCACAAGTTCGATTCGGCAAAAAGTTTCGGACCATTATAGAGCAAAATAATGGGAGAAAGTTCTAGAATCCACATATCATTCAGACAATTTCATTACAGATGGGTCCGAAAGGGTGGAGAGAGTAGAAACGGCTGCCTTTGTCCGCAATTTGATCTCCAAAAGTCTCAGTTATATCCCTAGTTACTGTATTATATTTCAAGCTGAAATCTATGCCACAACAAAAGCAGCTGAATTGGCTCTGAAATTAACTCCTCTTAATACTCGGACAAACCTTTTCATTTATAGCCAAGTGACTATTAAAGCGATTATGGCTCGAAATGTGTTCAACAGCGTAGAACCAAAATGGGTGAACTCTGCGAAAATGGGCGGCCAGTTATTTACTGCATACTGTCACAAAAACGAATAGAATGGAAAAAGAGAGCGTTGATCCCGCTAGGGTAGGTCGTACAAAACTACCAAGAGTATGCTGAGGACTTGGAACACCAGAGCTGCATTGTATGACTGCCTAAGAAACACTGCGAAATAATGGTTGGAATACTGGCGTGACACTGTTTCACCCCACAGCACTACCCTGCCCTTTGTAGGATTCGACAAATGTGCCTAGGATCAGCATATTCCTCATCCTTGAACGATGTTACTGAGAAAAGTTCTGAGGGCGTGTTAAAAGTCGCAAAGACGTCTATTAAGAATTACATAATACATTTCTTCGACTCCAAATATGTAAATTGCACTGACAACACCATCAATCCTAGAGGTCGAAGCGAGATCTTTTTACAGATCAGCTAGCCGAAACTAATCGCTGGATTTTGGTTTTGATTATGTTAGGAAACTGCCGAGCGGAGAAATAGGTCCATTTATTTGATAAAAACAGAAGTTGATAAGTTAGGCAAGTAATCATAGCTGCTGTGATGGCTACACTGAGCAACCGATGGAGTTTGCAAAATGGCAAAGCAGTCTTCTTGAGTAGCGTTGATAGCTTATTGAGTCATCAATTCACATACATAAATGCTAATTCACACCTATACACCTACATATTATATTATATATAGCTTATATATTATAAACGTTGTAAAAGCCGTTCTGTAGTTATGGACATTTCAAACATTTCTGTTGCAATTCAAAAGGATTCTGACCGCATGTGAATCAACAAAGGCCGAGATAGTCGCAATGCTTCGTACTTGAATTGGGAAATGCGAAAATCTAGTTTTTTCCCCACATTTCGTCATTCCCGTTAAAAAATTTGTATTGAAAAAATATAAAAAAAAAACATTCCAATACATTTTCTCCAGCCTGTAATTTTTAATGTTTCGCCATTTACTCCGAAACTGGGCACATTTCAATCGCTGCTCTATTTACAATTTTTGTATTAATTTTTTTGCAATTTATTCAGCTCGTTTTGTGTTTGCCAAATTACCGCTAAAATTACTAAAATCAACAACAACAATATTGAGGAATAGGGAATCGTAAACAGCCATCGCCAAATAGGCACTTTAACATTTCAAAAATTGGAACTAATCACGCGTACACTTTACTTGTGCTACACAATTTACGATGTTCACCGCAAATGCTGTTGTTGCGCTATTGTTGTTGTTATTTATGTACGAGTACAACAACACTATGATTGTTTCAGCTGCATAAACTATTGAAATTTGCGCATTTGTTTTGTTGTTGCTAAGCTATTGTGAAATTTGTACTATGTGGCACACTCACACACACACACACACACACATACATATTGTTGTGAATATGCCTATGCTGGGCATGTACATTTTTTCGGTTTTTATATTTCCGGGGTGTTCGGGAACTCGTTAATATGGTCCTGAAATTTCGGGACTAGTTTAAGGATTTTGATATTCATTATTATATATATACAGGGTGAACGATATGAAGTGTTACCATCTTCACACTGATTGTATCTGTAAAACAGCTCATGACATCAACGTCAAAATTGTTCTAATGACAGTTCAATATATTGTTTATAAGCCATCAAACGCATTTACGTCTCAGTTTTGTTGAATTTTTTTTTCTGTGATGGAATTCAAACGTAATAGTGTGATTGCGTTATATTTGGCTGGAAAATCACAACCAGCCATTGTTCGTGAGCTCAGTCACCTCAAAGTGCATTAAATGTTTGTGTATCGCACAATAAAACGTGAGAATGATACTGGTAGCATTGCAAAACGATATGGAGGTAGACCAACAAAACCCGCAACAATGCCAGAAATGGTTCGGAAAGTGAAGGCTCGACTTGAACGAAATCCACGTCGATGGGAGAAGAAAAATTGCTAAAGAACTGAAAATATCACAAGACAGCATTCGACGCATACAAGTTCCAAAATGTACACGATCTTTCATCTCAGCAAAACAAAGTTCGGTGCGAAAGAGCAAAGGAGTTGTTGCGCTTGCACGAACGTGGCGAATTTCCTAACATTGTGTTTTCTGATGAAAAAAATTTCCCAATTGAGCAGTTCATAAACACTCAAACGATCGTGTTAGTTGACCGAACGCGCATACGAAAATTTGAGCCTACGTATGGCCACTCGAAGCAATTTCCCATCGCAAGTAATGGTTTGGGCCGCAGTGACGCGTACTCCCTTTCTGGGTGTTTGGCCGAGCTCGTCCTCCTATTTGTGGTGTGCGTCTTGATGTTGTTCCACAAATGGAGGGACCTACTGTTTTAAGCCGACTCCGAACGGCAGATGTTTTTTTATGAGAAGCTTTTTCATGGCAGAAATACGCTCGCAGGTTTACCATTGCCTGCCGAGGGACGACCGCTATTAGAAAAAAACTTTTTCTTCATCTTGGTGTTTCACGGCGATTCGAACCTACGTTCTCTCTGAATTCTGAATGGTAGTCACCCACCAACCCAGTTGGCTACGGCGGCCGCTCTCCTATATAATCGGTTTTAACACATGGCTGAAAAGCCCCGGCCTAACACATAGATGGAACTAGTTTTACAACGCACAACGCAGTGGACGCCCAAAAGAGGCTGAACAACACCAGAAAACATAAAAAAAATCCTAAAAGTCGTTTTGAATGATCGAAGAGTGAAGTTGCTTGAGTTAGCTGACAAGAGACTATGACTATGAGAAAGTTCTGTTTAAAGTGGGTTCCGCGTTTTCTCACTGTTGACCAAAAACAAGAAGTTACAAGTCAATCAAAACAATGGCAAAACTACATGAATTGAACATCGAATTGCTCCCACATCCAACGTATTCCCTAGATTTGTTTCCCAGTGACTACTGGCTGTTCGCAGACCCAAAAAAATGCTCGCCGGTAAGAAATTTCGCTCGCATGAAGAGGTTATCACTGATTGGTTGGTTTGATTGGCTTTAGAGGTGATTCGTCCAGAAGCCAACTAGCGCTTTCGCACTATTTTGTTGCCACATTCTCGTTACCAAATTGTTTAAAGGTTATTTAGAACATGACTATATCTAGTCTGTACGTTTTAGGAACCTTATCCGGTTGTTGACATCTAAGCCAGACAGTTGTTCGGGACTCTCGAAACTGAGGCCTTTTTTGAGGCAAAAGTAGTATTGAAATGTTAGAAAGGCGCTGGAATGATTGCGTTGTCCTTTATGAAAATTAATTTAATGAATAAAACTAATTTTTGAATAAAAAACGTGTTTGGTTTGTTAGGCCTAGGAATTTTCAATTCATGGTTAAGTCAGTGTATAGATGTATTGATTTTTATTTAGAAACGAGCGTAACAACAAAAACGTTGAAGCATAAAAAATATCGAAATCCCACGTGTGACATTTCTAATTTATACGCTGCAGGAAAGAATTTTGGTGTTGAGCTGGCGCGCTTTTAGTGAATATACGACAACGATTACTTTTCTTGTGAATCTAAGCAAATGGTGTATCTTACACGCCACTGCTTTAGAAATTGGCAATTGCCATTAGTGTCTAGTGTCAAACTAGTGTCAAACGGGAAAGATGAGATGTAGTATGTTCAGTATTATTTTTGCGTTAGATTCGCACTACTGTTAAATTAGATTTTGATCTATTAGAAACGAAATTGTGTTCTAACTCGCGCTCATTCCTTAGTCACAATGGCTCTGGGTTCACTTATGGGGATGTGCCGAAGCTCTTGAACCCGACTATAACGAAATTTCAGTAAGTTATTCGGAGTATGCCCTCAAATCTATGTAAGTCACTTTGGCTGCGCTAGGTGGCGCTGGAGTCGAAATTCTACTAAAAATCGTACTTAAACTGCAATTTCGCTCATATTTAGAATATATTTTTTAGTATGAAATGTCTCCTTGACAGCATAAACTTTACTTATAAATTCTTTGATCGATACTTTCCAAGATAGCGATCACAACTGCCCCCTACCGAGAAAATAATGGACCAATCTAATACTATTGGTTATAAGAGAAGAAAGTTACTTTCAAAAAGTATACCCTTTCGATGATGCTGGGCTCGATATATTTCAAAAAATTATACCTACTCGCTGTCTCAAGTAAATGTCAGTTATGTGAAGATAAATAATTTACAAAAAAAATCTGGTAGTCCATCAAAAGTAAAGGGTGGTTAAATTTCAAGGGCCGATGTTGAATGTGAACCACACCTAAACGTTAACGACACCGTTTGATTTCTTTCTTTGGGTTTATTTGAAAAAAAGGGTGTACGTCGATAAGCCAGCAACAATTCAAGAGCTAAAGGATGAGATAATTCGGCACATTAACGGCATAGAACCTCAATTATGCCTCAGCACCATCGAAAATTTGGACCATCGGATGGAGGTGTGTCGCCGAGGGCACGGTGGCCATTTGGGCAATATTTTGTTCTCTACGTAATTGAGTCATACCAATTTTATCATAATAAGGAAAAATGACAATCATTTCCAGAAGGAATTGTATTTTATTCAAAATTAACACCGGCCCTTGACACTTAACCACCTTTTAGATAAGGAACTATTTGCCTTTGGTGGTTTTTGGACGTGTGCCGTCGAGGCCGCCTTCCTGTGGGCTTTATAAATCTAATTAGTCATATCTTTCATAGACAGATTAAATTTTTAGAGCAAACAAAGTACATATTTTTGTTTTGGTTTTTACTAACATCATTCAAACAGACCCGAATAGCCAACTTACTACCTCCAAAGTCAAAATCGCCACACGAATCGTGTTTGAAATGTGAGTTTACTTTCTAACTTTCTTAAGGAACTGAATAGCTTCGGCACTGTCTTTCCTCGGGGAGCAGATCGAATTCGCTCAAAGATCGGATTGGATTAAGAACCTGAAAGGATGGTTTTGAAAGCCTTGACCTCTCAACAGGGAGAAGAAGTTGGGGACCCGCTGCTACTCCGAACAGATTGCAGGCATCTTTTCGGGAGCCACAATAGACTATAGGCTGTGGTTGCAACTCTCTGAAAATGAATATTAATGTTCGCAAAAGTTTTATTTTTGTTCCAAAATATTCTTTATGCTGTTCAATACACTTTTGCGTTCATTTCGAGTGCAACTTTCGAAGCATTTTGTGCCGCCGCATTTTCAGTAGGTAAGAGGAACATACGATTAACCGCAAGAAAATGTTTACGTTTTCATTACTTTTTTGCCGAGATGAAGTTACAAAGAACACACCAAAACATTTTGCATAAGCTCAGGGTAAAATATGTGCAACTTTCCAGGCTAGAAATGTAAATGGTAACGCTCGAATAATCTCGCGTACACTTTTCTGCTGTGATGCCGTCGTAATAGTCCGGGAGCCAGGGGTCGATGCGTTTGTATACCGTTAGATTCTTGACTATACTTGCGATTTAGCTTTCATGAATAACGAAAGTGAATACCGCGCCAGCTGACGGGTGGGTGGCATTGAAAATTCCGCACGCCGCCGAGATGTATGAACGCAATGATACATTCTTGCTTCGGCTGACGGTCAATCAGTCGGCATGAAATGATGAGATCAAAATGACCACTGGCTCCCGGACTATAAGCTGAAGGCAAATGTCGCTATGGACTAACTAAGTCGTTCGCGTTTTATTTCATTGATTTTCATTTCATTTTTTCCCTGCAGGGTTGCTGCCTGATTGCCTGCGTTTAAGCCTCTGTGTATGCCTGTGCGTGTGTGCCTACTTGTGGTTTTTTCTTGTTGATGCACTGGCCACTAGTGATTGGATTAGCTTTGATGTGTTTTGCTCACGAAGCTTTGCATACTTTGTGGCGCACAAAATTAAATTCTATTAAAAAATGCTTGAAATTATTTTTGCTACAGCGCCGATTGTGCGCTTTTATACATTTCTATATACTCGGCTATATGTAATAGTATATCTGTGTGTGTGTGTGTGTATGTGTGTGTGAAATGCTAATTTTGATAACTTTTTGCTTTCACATTTACGCAAACATAGTTTAATACGTAATTTAAATGCGTTATTTGTGCGAATTTTCAAAAAACCAACAACAAAAACAAATTGAAAGCTCAAAATCAGCGAGCGACTTTTCTGCGTGAATTACACGCCGGCATATTTTTACTGCATATTTTCTTGTTTTTATTGTTGTTGTAGTGCATTTTTAGGCATTTCGTATTTTCAAACAGTCAATCAAATTCCATTGTGTTGCATGTGTTGAGTCAGCTAATCAGCGCTGATTTCACTTTAATACAGGCATGGATGTGTGTGTGTACGTGTATGTGTTTTTGCGCCTAACTCCGCTTACTTTCGTTACAAGTATCTCTATAAGTACGTATGTAAATGTGTAAATAAAACAGTGCTGAAGCTTAAGAGTGTGTGTGCGTTCACAAATATGTATATGTATAAGTGTATATTTACAAAATTGTGCAATCTTACTTTTTTTGCTATTTTTTCCACTTCTATTTACTTCTATTCCTAAACTTACCACACATATAAAAAATTTAATATCAGTTGCTTTGTTGTTGTTTTTGTTTTTGCTTTTTTCCCTCCTTGTTTGATTTAATTAATTAGCTAAATCCTGTATGATGTCCGCTGAAATGAGAGGAAAAAAGAGGCGAAGAAAAATTAAGATTAATGTTTGCTTACATGGCAGAAAATCGAAACGAAATGAAGCCAGCTGAAAAGTACACTTGGAAAATTTTGATGTTTATGGAAAAATGTTTAAATAAAGGATGGTTAAATTTCAAGGGCCGATGTTGAATGTAAATCACACCTAAACGTCAATTTTCTTTCTGCATTTCATTTGACACATTTCAATTTCAGACTAACTCAATTTGAACCATGGAAAGATACATAATCGAGTAACGCGTTAAAGTTATTCAGGCTTATTATGAAAACGGGCGTTCAAATCAAAATGCATATCGCGCATTTCGTGAAGAAAATCATCTTCAGTGATTCGTCAATAAGCAGAATTGCCGCATTTGGGCGAATGATAATCCAAGAGTGATTGCCGAAAAACCAATGCACCCACAAAGAGTGACTGTTTGGTGCGGTTTATGGGCCGGCGGCATCATTGGGCCGTAGTTTTTCCAAAATGAAGCCGGTCAGGCAATTACTTTGAATAGTGTTCGCTATCGTGAGATGATACCATACTTTTCATAGCCCGAATTGGAAGATATGGATGTGGGCGATATGTAGTTTCAACAGGACGGTGCCACTTGTCACACAGCTAACGAATCAATGGCTCTTTTGCGCGAAAAATTTGATGGCCGAATAATCTCACGTCGCGGCGATGTCAATTGGCCGCCAAGATCATGTGATTTGACACCGCTGGACTTCTTTCTTTCGGGTGATTTGAAAAAAAAGGTGTACGTTGATAAGCCAGCAATAATTCAAGAGCTAAACGATGAGATAATTCGGTACATCACACCACAAAGGCATAGAACCTCAATTATGCCTCAGCGTCATCGAAAATTTGGACTATCGGATGGAGGTGTGCCGGTGTGCCGCCAAGGCCGCGGCGACCATTTGTCCGATATTTAAATCCATACATAATTGAGCCATACCAATATTATCATAATAAAGAGAAATGACAATAATTTGCTAAAAAAATTATATTTTATTCAAAATCAACACCCCCCTTGAAACTTAACCATCCTTTATAAATTCGATTTTGTCATTAGTAAAAATATTTTACTGGCTTTCAGTACTTTTACTAGTGCAAAAATCGAATTTATGCTTGAATATTTAAAAAAAAATTTGTTTTAATAAATGGAAAATGAAGAATTCATAAAATGCAGAAATATTAAACCAAATCTATTATTATTAAAATTACTAAAAATTACTCTTACAAATAGCAGAAACATAAAAATCCATACAAATTTTGACTTAACCCTCTTATGTACAATGATGCATTTGGGTACTATTTCTAAAGTGAATATTTTTGAATTTTTCTCAATTTTTTGAACCTGAATTAATATTTTTAATTTTCTTTTAATGTTGCTCGATCCACATTTTTAAACCTCTAACAACAAAATGAGAGTAGGTCTGGCACTCCCCAAGAAGCTGTAAAGCGCCGCTTTGATACCATTTTGAGACCTCTATTTGGAGAAAATTGATGGGATTTAGGTTGGCGCACTGCCCTAGACTGGCGAAGAGAAGAGCACCCAGAGAACTTAAATATCTAGCTACCAAACCCGGACATTTACAGAGAAAATGCTCAACAGTCTCCCTCTCAGAAGGAGTTTGAAAATTGAATGGCGTGGAGTTCCCAGTATTATCTGCATCCTGTGTCTATTGTACAGGGGATATAGGTTTTTCGAAATACCACGTGAAGAAATGGAGCTTCATCTAATCTAAGCTTTCCTGAGAAATAAGTGGTGCAAAATACCCCTTAAATAGTAGTCAGGGGGATACCGATGACCGGATAGGAGGTCTTTGAGACCAATTCGGCAAACGTCTTCTTGGCAAGCTCATCAGCAATTTCGTTTCCCTCTGTGTTCCTAATTTTTGGAATCAGCAGATTTGATCTTTTCCTTAAAGGAGTTGATCAATTTGGATCTGCACCAGGGCGTCATCAGCGCTTGAGCGCAGCTTCATTATCGGAAACATTTTTAATATCTCCCTCGCTCCCCCGTTCCTTAAGCCTTCTGCATGCCTGTAGGATCGCAAAGACTTCTGCATGAAAAACTTTAGCAGTATTCGGCAGTTTCAAAGAAATAGTAAATTAGCTGATTTAGAGAAACCCGCTGCTTCGACTCCCGATTCCGTCTTGGACTCGTAGGTGAAGACAGAGGTAGCATTGCGGTGCAGATTTCCCCCTCATTCCACTCCTGCTTACTTGGAAAGATTGCCCTGACACGACACTCAAACTCCAATTTGCGGATAGATAGTTTTGTTCGAATTCAGAGAAATACGGCGTTAGCTGCCTAAAAATGCTACCATATCCGTTAAGACATTGCCTCCAGAGGCGAACCTCGTTTAAGCTGATTGCACTTTGAGCAGCGATGGAAACAATGTGAAATTCGGTGGGAACAGCATTCAAGACAGCACTGGTATAAGTTCTCCGCTGATGCCATTACATGCAGTCCCTTGCACCCTCCTTAGTTTAGTGAGCCCCGAAGAGCTTTCCACTAAACCAGGCATCCATACGTTAAAATTGGCAGAATTGCTACCTTGTACATTAAGGCGGGTCGATTTAAAAATCGCTCATTGCTCTGTGCAAATCGTATTCTAGGGATCAAAATAAGAAACTTTGCCGAAGGAACCATACCTCTAAAACGAATTCTGATATCCCCCAATTTGGGTCGAACGAAAAATCCCACTTTGACCCATTTAGAGTGCTCCAATCGAGTCCAAATGTATGACAGACCCCCACTAACTTTGGACGGCCGATTCACCCATGCCAGTGGCACACCCCCTGGAACTCCCCTGGAACTCCCCTGGAACTTCCCCATACAATCATTTCAAAATATCACCATTTTTGGCCTTTACATGAGAAAAGAAACTAAAAAGTTCGACCCAAATTGGGGGACATCAGAATTCGTTTTAGAGGTGTGGTTCCTTCGGCAAAGTTTCTTATTTTGATCCCTAGAATATGATTTTCACAGAGCAATGGGCGATTTTTTTGCCTCCCCACAAATCGACCCGGTCTATTCTACATCCAAATCACGACCTGTGGCTTGAGTCCCCGTTTTTTTGCCGAACACAGATTTGGAGGAGTAGAAAGCTGTACTGCCCTTCTTCAACCGAATGTGTAGCTTACAATGAAGTTCGGAGTTAGGTAACACTGGAAGATACCTAAATTCCGATGAAAGCAGAAAAACGTGGTTGTTTAACTTGGGAGTTCTAAAGTGTTGAGGCTTATACTAAAATACTGCATAAAAAGTTTTAATTTTTTTGAAAATTTTTTGAAGTTAATAAAGTAGAAGTAGAAGGCGTCCCAATACTGCGCTTTACATATTTTCGCTTCATGATTTTGGCAGAAGTCTTTTAACGGGCTCTAAAATATTTTTTTATTTCTTTGAAGAGCTAAAAGTCCCTTGGCGATTGGCAACTAAAATGCGTACTTCAGTGAAAAACTGGTCGGAAATATGAATCGATTATGGCGCACATCATCCAAGCCTTCTGCGTGACATTTCATTTAGGCTCTGTGTTCTCTGGCTTTACGCTGCAAATGAACTTAAGGGAAGAATATTGATCTCTTTTAGCTCTTTTTCAAGTGAACTCAACGACAGTAAAACCAATTTGGCTGACCTTGTTGCTGAGCACAGGAAATCAGCCAGAAAGTGAAATCCAACTAAAGCGCATAGGAAACAAAAAACCAAAAAAAAAAAACAACACACGCCAAATTAAAAGGTTGATTGAAAAACAAATCATAAAAATCTGTAGTGATTCCAAAGACAGGAGTATAAACAGTCTGCCGGCAAAAGTGTAAACTTCAATGAATAAGTAAAAAATGCAGTTACCGTTGCACTTCCACAACATCAAGCAACTGAACACACAAAACAAAATGGCATCTTCATTTAGAAGAGTGCGCACATAAAAGTCACACTTCAGCTATTTTTCACCGCCAAAGGAGTTAGAAGTTTGAAAACGCTTCAAAGGTGTTGAGGCAGCGCACAGAAATGTGGCTCAAGAATACACAGATACAAAACGTTGGTGGCAGAGAAAATATACAAAAGGGTATAGGGTGAGAGGCACAAAGGGGACAGGAGTGCTGGGTATGAGTGAGCGAAATATAAATCAACTAAAGATGCGTCGTACAACAGTTCAGTGCTACTGACACAAGCTGCGTGCTACTCATGCGAATGCAGAAAAGTAGAGAGTGAAATAATAGATAAATGGGCTATGCGCGTTTTGGCGGATTAGACTGGCAGCATACATACTTTTTTGCATCTAATTTTCGTTTTGCGTCTTGAAGTTGTTCCACAAATGGAGAGACCTATAGTTTTATGCCGTCTCTGAATGGAGGATGACTTTTTCATGGATTGTTTTAAAAGTTCTTTCATAGCACAAGAATAGCTTTGGCTCATAGGCAGGCTTATCTGAGAGGCTGAAGAGAAAACTTCGACACTCCAAAAAGCCATTATAGCAACTTTTCGACACACTTTCGCATTCACATTTTTGTCAACCTTCTTGAATACTTGGGGTGAACGATTTGCGTTTTGAGTTTAGCCACGCAGAAATTCCCAGCTAAAGTGGGAGAACGCTTCCGCTCTCAAGAACCCATTTACCGATCACTCTCTTGCCAACTCGACAGAAGTCATTAGAGTTAAACTGTAAAGGCTTCCCATGTATTTCCATTAAGCAGCGACCAGTGATGATGCCAGCTTCCTCTGATTTAGCTTTCCTGAGAATAAGTAGTGCAAAACACAATAGTCAGGTGGATGCCGATGACCGGGTTTCTGAGACCATTTCAGTCGACCCCTTCCTGGCAAGCTCATCAGCAATTTCTTTTCCGTCTGTGTTCCTAATTTCTGGTACCAGCAGATTTGATCTCTTCCTTAAAGGAGTTAATCAATTTGGATCTGTGTTTTCAGTGCTTTCAGCGCAGCTGCGCACTCGGAAAATACGTCGCTCCAACGGTCACTAAGCATTTTGCATGCCTGCAGGATCGCAAAGACATCTGCCTGAAAAACACCAGCAGTATTCGACAGATTTAGAGAAAACCGCTGCTTCGACTCCCGATTCCATCTTGGAGCCACTGTACTAATGAAGGGTCGCTCTAGATTGCGAAAGGACTTGGTGCGGTGTTTAACATCTTCTAGATTTAACCTGTTTAGTTACCTCACAAGTGGATCGACCTGATCCAGAGGTTGCTCGAAGATAAAGGAATGTCACACTTTTGGGCAGGGTGGAGTGATTTAAAATTAGTTTTCTACCTTGCCAGCTCGATCGCGAGGAAACTTTCAAGAATGGCTCTGTGATTAGGGACCCAGACATTATTCAAGGGGAAACGCTTAGTCAGCTTATTTAGTATAGCGCCACATTCATTTGCTACTTTGGAAATATCACAGCAAAAGATTTTATGGGAGCTTGACTGCCCGAGCAGGTAGTGCTCGGTTGCGCTAGAACGGGCGAGTCATTGATTCACAATGCAACATCTTTTGAAGTTATTAACTCTCCTTTGAAAGACACTGCGATAGCTGTAGGCTTAGGTACAGCTGCCGCAATTTTGAGTGGATGCCACTCTCGACCCTATCATTTGGTCTGTTGGCGTGAGTGAAGAGTTTTGACGTATGATAAATTAGTTAATTTTTCTCAGTTCTATCAATCAGAAAAAAAGAATTTTTGAAAAAAAAACATTGCAAATGTTTCTTCCGCTTTCCATTGGTAACAACTCAAAAGCGATTGCACTCCAGCGACTGCCTTCAGTTGCTTCTCGAGTTTCTAATACATTTTAAGTGTTTTTGATTTTTTTTCTTTCCTTTGTGTGTGAAGATCATTCGTTGTCTGCTGCTACCGCCTTCGTCGTTTGTGCAAGTGTTTGCCGATAAATACGCGCATATGTATATGTGCTGCGCATGTATGTATATATAAATCTGTGCTCAAGCATTTGTGTCTCATTTAACAAAGCGTATAAATTTCAACGGCTTGCTGCATTTCAGCTCGGCTCATCTCGACTTGAGCTCTGCGATTATGGCGCTAACACAAGTAACTGTATGCTACGTATGCGTGGGTATGAATGAAGGCATCCGACGAGTGAATGTAGTTCCGTGCATAATTTTGGATGGCGTGTCTTGTCAGCTCGTTCAACGGCTGTATGCCTTTGTGTATTTGTATAAAATCCTTGCCGATGCTCAGCATGCTTCGCTTGCCACCTTATCATATGCAGTTATACTTGAGTATTTGAAAGCTGCATTCAAATCGTATTGCAACACTTAGTTATTTGTTATTTATGTGTGTGTGCGTTTGTCGATTGGTATACGCTGTGGTACAGAACTCTAGACGCACTATAGGGTTTTAGCAAATAATACGTCTGTGAGTTACAGCCGTGGCATTTTCCATAAGCTCGGGTGAGTTGTGGGTCTGGTGGTGAACGAGGACAAAACGAAATGCCTCCTGTCTTCAACAAACAGTCGGGCACTCCGATAACAATGTCAGCCAAATCCAACGCAGAATCTCTCTTGCCAACAAGTGCCACTTTGGACTAAGTAGGCAACTGAGTAGTAAAATCCTCTCTCGATGAACAAAACTAACACTCTACAAGGCTCTCCTAACGCATGGCGCAGAAGCGTAGGCGATGACAATATTCGATGAACCAACGCTTGGAGTGTTTGAGAGAAAGATTCTGCTTAAGATTTTTGGATCTTTGCCCGTTGGTGAAGGCGAGTATCGTAGGCGATGGAACGATGAGCTGTATGAGCTATACGACGCCATAGATACAGCGCAGCGAAAAAAGATCCAGCGGCTACGTTGGCTGGGTCATATCGTTCGAATGGATACAATTGCTCCAATTGCTTGAAAGTATTCGATGTGGTACCAGCTGCTGGTAGCAGAGGAAGAGGAAGAAAGATCAAGTGGAAAAGGAATTGGCTTCACTCGGCCAGTGTCCGACTGGCGCCGGTCAGCATGGGGAAAGCGAAACGACTGGCGCGCTTTGTTAAACTCGGCCAAAATCGCGTAAGCGGCTATTGCGCCAATCAAGAAGAAGAAGAACTGGTGTTTCCACCCTTTACTGGGTTTTTTCGCCGTGCTCCTGCTCTTATTTCTGATGTGCATCTTGTTTTTAATTTCACAAATTGAGGGACCTACAGTTTAACATCACCGCTGAACTACAAATGATTTTTTTATGAGGAGCTCAAAAAAATAACTTTAATTTCATAGTTTGCGTGCAAATTCATTCTAATAAGAGCTCGGTGCATCGGTTTTTTTTTAAATATCTAGAGACTAGTCAATCGGAGCGGGACTCTTTCTCCAGACTGAAAAAGATGCGCTAATGCATAGCTGGATCGGACTTCTGTTCGGAAAAGTCTGCAGGATCGTTTCAGAAATGCTGCCGAGTTTCAGACAGAGTTAATGGGATCTTTTTCGAGAAATACTTTGACACGAAGCCCAGAGAAAAACCGGCTTTAATGAAAAAAAGGCGAAGGATAAAACGAAGAATAAGAAATTTGGGCTAAAATTAAGGAAAATTAGGTGGGTAGGTAGATGAAATGGCATAGATGGAAGGCAAAGTAGATGTTTGCTGCAGCCTTTAGGCATTCCGCTAAGGCTAACTGAGCTTTATATTGGGACGCTAACAAATACCACGGCGAAGGTCATCGTGCAAGGAGAGTGCTCAGAGTCATTGGCCATTATTTCGGGAGTTAAACAGGGGACGCTTCAACAACATTGATATTCAGCTTAGTCCTACATACCGCAATAACCGAAATAAATCCAAATGGGACTATATACAATAAACCGTTCCAGCTTTGAGCATATGCAGTTGATGATGAACACAGAGAAAACGAAGTTTATGGTCTGATCCAGCTCCGGTTTAAGGTTTGATGACCTGCTGATCGGAGACTATGCATTCGAGAATGTACAAGAATTTACCTATCTGGGTATCAAAATATCAGCCAATAAGGATACATCATTGACAATGAAGGATAGAGTTTTAGCAGCAAATAAGTCTTACTTTTCTAATTTCAAGCTGCTTAAGTTTTAATTACTTTATCGCGACCAAAAGTTAAGGATATACAAAACCTTGATCCAAGCCTGGACGCTAAAAATCACTGACAGTAACACACTGGTATTTGAAAAAAAAATATATGGGCCTGTAAGACTGCAAGACGATGCCTATCGAATTAGACATAATCATGAGCTGTATTAGCAAAAAAGGAGATTGTGATAAGATTTATAAAATCTCAGAGGATAAGATGACTTAGACACGTGTTTAGAATGCCCCAGGAGAGAACAACACGAAAGGCAGTTGAATTATGCCCTGTTGGAGGTCGAGGGAGAGAAGGCCCAGAAAGAGATTGCTCGAAGACGTGGAAGTTGACTTTGAAAAGCTAAACGTGCGGCGGTGGAAGGAGATAGCCTTAGATAGAGACAGATGGCGCAGGGTTGTGCGAGAATCAATGGTTCACCAAGGACTGTGATACTAAGAAGAAGAATAAGAAGAAGAAGAAGGAGAAGACGAAGCAAAAGCAGAAGAAAAAGAAGAAGAAGGTGTGTGAAATGGTTGATTCCATTGTGAGACCTCTAACGGGTAGATATCTACAGCCAACCAGAGCTGTTGAGGTAACGGAGAAGGTAAATTTTTACCAGAAGATCCTTAATAATTATATCATAAAATGTAGAAATTATTATTAATAGTTTTTGTTCGCAACGAGAATAATAGTAAATAAAAGAATAGTAAAAAATAATATGACGGTTGTGCAGCTTCTTATCGAGGGAGTTCTCTTGTTGAAGGGACACCGAATGATTCGATAATAGAGAAAATAGTTATAGAAGCACGTTGAATTTTCTTCATGGAGGGCGACCGCCGTAGTCAAATTGGTAGGTGCGTGATTACCACTCGGAATTCAGAGAGAAAGTAGGTTCGAATCTCGGTGAAACACCAAAATGAGAAAAAGTTATAAAAAATAAAAAAAAATCTCGCAAAATTAATCACCCCATGGGAAGAACTTTGTATTTATGTAATTTTTAATTTGATTTTTTCATTTTATTTTTAACTTGTTTGTAATTTGATTGACTTTTTGATTTATCAGAGCTGATTCCTTCAGAAATCTTCCGAGCTCTTGGCGGAGCTGGTAATCTCTGGCTCACATCTCTCCTTCACAAAGTTGCGGCAGAGGGTATTCTGTTTAAACTGCCGCGGAATAAAACTTATGCCACACTGCCTAAAGATATGGGAACGCATTCTCGACGCACCCATTAGCAGTATCTCTAAAATTACCAACAACCAGTTGGGTTAAATGAGTGGGAAGTTGACTGTAGATGCTATCCACATTCTTTGGCGGTCTTAGAAAAACACCGACTGAATAAAGAAAATCTGCTTGGAGTCTCTATTGACCTCGAAAAAGCTTTCGAACGCGTATCTAAAGATCTCGTTTGGACGGCATTAAGAAAGCACCCGAAAATCATCTGTAAACACCTATCATCAAGTAACTACCCAGATAAAATGTGAATGGGCTGACCCAAAGCTGCAACATTAATGTAGGCGTACATCAAGGCTCAGGTTTAAGCCGATGGGTTACCGTCCTTGAACCGAATGGGCTACGAGTAAGCCGCACAAAGACCGAAGCAATGGAGTTTCATTTTGCCACAGCGAGTTGTCAGAGTCCAGCTCTTACAGTAAATAATGTCCCCCTCAAAATAGGTGATATCTTTAAATATCTTTGCTCCCATGTCAGCAAAGATGGAACCTCTGAACGAGAAATTGCTCACCGTTGTTCTGATAAAAATCAGGCCGGCAATGACGTGTGAATCTACACAAGTGCTGGGCTGTACCACATAAACTAGAGCTGAAACTCGTGGCAGAAATATGGATACAGGGGTGGGGTGGAGCTGGACAATATTCAAAACACCTTTATTCTTGGTAGCAATAAAGATGCTCCAATCAACACTAAGCTCCAGGAAAACCGCCTACGCTGGTATGTTCATGTAATAAGAAGATCAGCGGATCACGCAGTGAGGCAAGTGTTGCCGATGGAGGTAGCGAAAAGAGGGTCAGGCAGATCACCAAAAACCTGGAAAAACACGATTGAAAACGATATGCGATGCAGAAACGTCAGCGAAGAGACGACTCAGGACCGCGTGACCTGGAGATTTTGCGCAAGGAGAGCCGACCCGCAATAGGATAAGCCTAGGTTGGAGAAGAAGAAAACCATCAAAACACCTTTCGAATGCTACGTACTTTTTAATACAAGGTGGCGCAAAATTAATCATCCTTTCGGAAGATTTATAATTTTTCAAAACGGCGTCGTAAGTTTATCGTATTTGACATTCGCAATATACAAACAGACAAGTAGTCTGAAAAAAATTTCTTATATAGAAAAAAGTTACTCAAAATCTACATTGGATGATTAATTTTGCGCCACCTTGTGTATGCTGTGGTGTGAATAATATGAATAGCTGGAAATACTGATTTATAGCTGAAAATATAAAAAAAAGTATCCTTATACGGTTAAAATTTCAAGTCAATGGGCCAAGTTCTCTTCGAGTTATGAGTCCGGTTGCCTCGAAAAATGTAGTTTCAACAAAGGCGCGCTTGGAAATTTCGGTATGTTGCGCAGCGGGCTGAGATTGACGTGTACCTAAATGTGCAAAATAGTAGCGTTTAGACATTTTTCTACCTTCATTCCTTGATGACTTGGGTCATTTAAGATATTGCGGCATATTTTAATTAACAAAAAAAGTTGTTTTTTCTAATTTCTACGCTGGCCTAACCGCTTAAAAACAGTGTTCGAGACAGCAACCTAAGGTAGTAAACGTTTTTTTATTTATTTTTTCTTATATTTTTTTTGTTTTTGTTAGCTTCACTTATCAATAAATCATTTGCGAACCCTTTGTGTCCCTTAAAAGTTCATTTAGTTAAAAAGTTGTGCCAGTGGCCATAATTTAGTAGACGAAGACTTGACACATATACACATAAAAGTGTTGAAGTATATTTTTGTTGTTGTTGTTGTGATTACGCGTGTTTGCCTTTACTTATATATGGATGCGGTTACCCACATTTGCGGCTTCTGGGCACACATTCTTTACATTTGCCAACCTATTGCCTCGATTTTTCGCTCCCATCGCCCCCTACGTCACCAAAGTAAAGTAATGAGAATATTTGAAATCATATTTGTATTTGATTTTTTTCTTCGTTTATTTTGTTTGCGTGAAAACCGCGTCACAACCATGTTGTAATCGCGATTATTTTGAACCGCAACTTGTTTTTTCTTTTTTTTTTGATTATTTTTTCTTTTTTGGTTTTTTAGTTGTTTTTTTTAATTCGTACCTATTCCACCGCAGCAGTGCCGCAAAACAGCTGCCCGGTTACGCTTAGTGTCTCATTATAATTACAAAAGGAAAGCAGTGATATTAAAAAAATTGGGATATTCATTAATGCAAAGTGTTTTCTGGTCAACCCTTTTCTACTTCCTCGTTTGCAGAGCGAGCCCCTTTGTTTGTCTGCCGTCTCATTTTTGCACTGCTCCAACGTTGCTCTTGCCACAAAGTCAATGCAAGTTCAGTGAATATTCATATCTGTTTACAGGGTATACATTGGATTTTTGAAAAGGGTCAAAGGGCGCGTTCTGTGTGTAGTTTTTGATATTTTCATGCAAAATGCGTAGTCGCTTAGAAAGTTAATCAGTTGACTTGGCGCAAGCAGCTGGAAAAATGTGCCATCGTTCGCTGGCAATGCTTTCATTTGCGATATTATTTATTATTATTTTGTTTTGGCGCGTAATTTTCAAACGGGGCGTTAGTTTGGATAGCAAAAAAACATGTTTTGTGAGTAATCATTTCGGAAAGATTCCCGAAAAAAATGTTCATATGGCAATACTGGTCGGGCGCCGTAGCCGAACGGGTAGGTGCGTGACTACCATTCGGAATTCACAGAGAGAACGTTGGTTCGAATCTCGGTGAAACACTAAAATTAAGAAAAACACCTTTTTAATAGCGGTCGCCCCTTGGCAGGCAATGGCAACCCTCCGAGTGTATTTCTGCTATGAAAAGGCTTCTCATAAAAATATCTGCCGTTCGGAGGCGGCTTAAAACTGTAGGTGGCTCCATTTGTGGAACAACATCAAGACGTACACCACAAATAAGAGGACGAGCTCGGCCAAACACTCGAAAAGGGAGTACGAGCCAATTATAATGGGTGATTTTTTACCTATTATCTTTTTAAACAGTTGGTTTAAGCAGCTGCTCAACGTTTCGTGTTTTGTTTCACTGTCAAACATCTTCAGTTTGGTCTATAATTTAACCATGAATCGTCTTCCAAACGAACAACGCTTGCAAATCATTGAATTTTATTATAAAAATGGGTGTTCTGTTAAGAAAGTTTATCGCACGCTTCTTCCATTTTATGGTCAGTTTTATCGACCCACTGAAGCGACTATTCGAGCTATTGTGACTAAATTTAGAACCAAATTTCCATTATTGGACATCAAACCACCAACACGCTTACTTAGAGCGCGAACTGAAGAAAACATTGCAGCTGTATCGGCCAGTGTTAATGATTACCATCAATTATCGATTCGTCGCCGTTCGCAGAAATTGGGCCTCTGTAACTCAACAACAAGGAAAATTTTGCGAAAGGATTTAGGTGTGAAACCTTTCAAAATACAGCTGGTGCAAGAATTGAAGCTGAACGACCTACCGCAAAGCAGAATTTTTGGTGAACGGGCTCATGGAAAGTTGGCCGAAGATCCACTTTTTTATCGAAAAATTGTGTTCAGCGACGAAGCTCATTTTTGATGTATCCAGAAAAGGTCACAGTGTGGTGCGGTTTACTACTGTGGGCAAACGTAAGATGAATTTGGTTGTTTAAAATGAAAAATCTTTATTTATTCTTGTAAATCAATTTCATCCCCTTCAAAATAACCCCCTCTCGATGAAATACACTTATGCCAACGATTTTTCCAATCCCCGAAACATGCCAAATAGTCCATTTCCGGTGTAGCCATCAGCACCTCAATCGACTCGAAACGCGTTCCCCGGAGTGGTCTCTTGACTTTTGGGAACAGCCAGAAGTCACACGGAGCCAAATCAGGCGAATACGGTGGTTGCGGAACGATATGCGTGGAATTTTTGGCGAAATGGTCACGAAGAACGAGTGCAGTGTGAGACGGTGCATTATCGTGATGCAAAAACCAAGAGTTGTTGGCCCATAGTTCTGGTCTTTTTAGACGAATTGCTTTACGTAAACGACGCATAACGCTCAAATAATATTCCTTATTAACAGTTTGGCCAGGTGGAAGGAATTCATAGTGCACCACACCACGAAAATCGAAAAAACTGTCATCATGACCTTTATTTTTGAATGACTTTGACGTGCTCTTTTCGGTCTGGTTGCACTCTTGGTCGTTTGGTAAACACAAGCGTAAATATATTACTGATAATGACATTCACATGAAAGTTGGCCCAGATGTTATTAACAGTGCTGCCAACTCATGAAAAAAATAACTAGAGCGAAATTTTAATCCCGTGAAGCTTGACAAATAAATTCACCTTACTTTTTGCCCACAAACTAGGATATATGCTGGAGGTATCATTGAACCGTACTTCTTCAAAGATGTTGCGAATTGTAACGTAACTGTGAATGGTGAGCGCTACCGTGAAATGATATCCAACTTTTTTTGCCCAAAATGCAAGAGCTTGACTTGCATGACATGTGGTTTCAGCAAGACGGTGCTACATGCCACACAGCACGCGTAACAATGGACTTGTTGAGAAGCGAGTTCGGTGAACATTTTATTTCACGTTCGGGACCTGTCAATCGATAGTACAGTATATAAATAAAAATTGCATGCATTTTACTGAATTTTACGTGTGTTTTTTTGAAAACCTTTCCCATAGCTCTTAAAAAATCACCCTTTATGTATAAATTATTGCTACAGGTTTAATAAAAAAGAAATTTCTAATGATATTTCATCCATCAGTAATCTGCATCTCACGTTACTTACACACAAGGCGGAAATAAGTGGCGTCCATTCATTGCATGCAGAAAATGCGCAACCCCGTCAGTGGAAAAAATTATCAAAATTCAGAGAGAATTTTGGGCCACTTTAGGCTTGCACTTTATTGTACTAGAATTTAATGAGCTATAAATCTGCGTGCCCACATTTTTTCTTAAAATTTTGATTACAATGTTTTCCACTTTGATGAAAATTTGTTGAATTTTTGGATTTTAAATTTGGATTTATATGGCTGCTGTAAGTGAATTAACTATAGTTTTATTTAAAAATTATGAAAGTTAAAAGAACATAAGAAAAGTGTGGAAAACGGTCCAAAATATAGCGTCCCCAATTTGTTCAGGGGTGTAAATACGATCGGGTTATGCTAAATGACCCTAGATAGATTAAATATTCTACCAAATAATTTTCTCAGACAGTTTTGTGATTTTTTGACTTACCGCTGTTTGAGGGCACGCCAAAAGGGGACACCAAGGAGAAAAGCAAAAATATTTGTAGTTTACTGTGTAACACGGGAAGCTCAGTGTTTATTCATCAGAAAACTATTTAGATGCTCTTATAAAGCGAGCGATAGGTTTTATCCTAACACCGAATAGTTCCGCAAGAGAGTCAGAAGAGTATTTTCCAAACAATCTGTCTCTACTCCTAGCTAAGGCTGAAAAATGACAGGGGAAGTACTCTACTGTTTCTTCCTCTCCCTCTTCTAACATCCAATGACGTGTGTCACAAGCCACGACCCTCGAGATGTTCTCTCTTCAGAAGTTGAGCAACTCACCTGATGTTTTCCTAACTGTTCGCGGCTAAATTAGCTTGGTTGTAACACACTTACTTTCTTCTCTCCATGACCTATTGGTCTCCTCGAGAATATTATTTGCTATCTTTAATTTACAAGTAGCCTCTATTTTCAAGCAGTGGAAGATTAGTAGCCTTTCTGGCCAAGACATAGGAACATAGAGGGAAAAGAAATTGCTGATGAGCTTGCCAGGAAGGGGACTGAATTAGCCTCAGAGACCACCTACCCGGCCATCGGCATCTCCTTGACAGTTGTTAAAGGGGAACTGCGCAAATTATTTCTCAGGAAAGCGCAGAAAAGATGGAGCTCCATTTCTTTATGTGCGATTTCGAAAACCCTTTGGCCCCAATGCGATATACGAAGGACTCAGAAAGTTCTTTGGACTCCTCGCCATTCAATTTCCAAGCTCGTAGCCGTGTTTACCGGCCATTGGACGAACGGCATACATGCCAAAAAGCTAGGGTTACCATTTAACCCCCATTGCAGAAGCTGTGGGGACCTTTCAGAGAAGGAGACTGTAGAGCATTTTCTCTGTAAATGTCCAGGTTTGGCAGCTAGATGACTAAGGTCACTGGGCGCTCCTTTCCTTCTTTCTTCGACAGCCTGAGGCAGTGCGTCAACCTAAACCCAATAAATCTTCTCCATTATATCAACAGCTCTGGTGGCAGTGGATATCTACCTGTTGGAGATCTCATAATGGTATCAAAACGGAGCTTTAGTGCCAGGTGCACTTCAACCATTTCACCTACCTACCTACCCTATCGGCCTTGCAATTTCCTTCAATATTTCTATGTCCCGGAACCCAAATAAGACTGACCTTGAAGCTGGTGCTAATATCATTTAGAGCTTTCCGGCATTCTTGAACAACCATTGATCTTAGTATAACCGTTTCCATTGCTTTGAAGGTCACCTGGCTGCCCGAGAAGATATGTATCGTAGTTTTTTCACGGCGTGTGTGTTAAGGTACACAGTTATCTCCTATAAGGCTAAGACTTCTTTTTACCTGGTTGACGCTACAGTAGTTCAGAAGTCGGACAGGAAATTCTAATCCTAATCCTTTTGAAAAAACTTCATAGCCTACTTTATTTTCTAGCTTGGATCCATCCGTGTAAAAATGTATTTCCCCTCTTGTCCATAGTCTTTACGTTTGCCACTCTCTTCTTGACGGGATGATAGTCTTGAAGAGGCTGTCGAAGGTGGGTTTAGCGAGAGAGTAGTCCATTTCTTGGTTATAGAAGCATGGAAGCTCACCTTGTCTTCCAAAGCGCCATACTATTAAGTTTGTGCGCTGAAGCGGCGGCCACTTGTTTTCCTACCAGATTTTAAGAAGGAAAAAAACGCAGGTAAGGCGGTGGAAATGTGAACAGTGCATATGATGCTGATACTGCAACAGTCAATTACTAGGCTGTACAAACAAATTTTGTGGTTCGTTAAGAAAAACACAATTTTATAGTTTGAAATACACTTTATGATTCCACCATATTCAGAGTCTCCCTGAGCATCAATACACTTCTTCCAACGATATTCCAATTTATGAATTCCAACCCTGAAGTGAGAATCTCGATGGGCTGCAAAATACGCTTCCACAGCTGTTATGATCTCAGCATGTGATGAAAGACGCCTGCATGTATTTTTTTAGGAATGGAAGTTGCTAGAGGTCAAATCTGGTGAATACTGAAATATGGTGAATGCTCCAGAAATTCCAAATTTAATTTATGAAGTTAAGCCATTGTCGAAATGCTCTTGTGACGCGGTGCATTTTCCTAATGAAAAGGATTTTTTTACTTTTGCAAACTGGGTAGTTTTTTACGAATTATTTCCTTCAGCTGGTCTAAAAGTATTCAATGATATTCAGAATTTATTGAATGGCCAATTTGCTAGTAGTGCGCAAGCAAAATTCCTTACGCATCAAAAAAAAATTTCGCATGTCGTGAACTCATTTCGGAGCGGAAGAACCAGGTGCACACCACTCTTACACCTTTTGTTATGATCTAGGATCAAGGTGATAGACTCATGCCTCATCCATAGTGAGTTTTGGTTTCGTCTTTTCCGTCCCGCTCATTTTCCTATCAAAGACACACCAAACTCTGGAAGGCCAATTGTCAGAAATATCGTTAAAATAATGAAAATCGTCGAGTTCGGTTAACCGTCTACGACTGACTGACTGACCAAGAGCTAAAAATTAAGAAAAAAGAGCGCTTGAAACTATTTGAATAAGGCCTGATACCAAAACAAGGATGAAACCCTGTTGCATCACAACTCTAATCGATTGAAGCAGATGATGACTGATGATGAAATATCTGCTGACTCGAAGCTTCCGAATATCTGCAAGGAATCATGAGCAAATATTTATCGATCAGATTCACAGATGAATTTTACAAAGACGGTGATATGAAGGAAGTCAACGTTTTTGGTGGAGTGCCAAAGAGAACGATTCTGCGCTCAATACTCTAGAATTTATTGTTTGATCACAGCCAACGATTTAATTTGCCTAAAGAGCTAAAAATCGTTGAGCAGCTTACCCAAATTTTGGGTATAGCAAATCAAAACTTCAAAACTCAAAAAGGAACGCTTTACTATGGAGGTAAGTTTGTATGTATGTGCCCAACATGTGTGTATGCGTAAAAGCAATGGAAAAGGTAGTGATGACTTTTTTACTGCCAATAAAGCACACTTACGCACTTAGGGTGAGTATGTATGGTATGAGTGAAGTAATGCGTATGTGGGAGTATAGCGTAAATGATGATACGTGCTACAACAACATAAATGATACGAAAGTGATGCGCTTTAGTGGGGGGAATCGGCGGGAAATATCACAAACTGATGGTGTTATGTGTCAAAAAGCGCCAGACAAAGGGCGAGTGCCAAAACACTTAACTCAATCGCTCACTTGCACACAACAAAAATAGTCACACACACCCACACACATACACACAAACTCCCATACACACTCTACTGGCAGTGACTGCATTTTAAAGCAAAGAATTTTTAACGCCATACACACGCACTCATTCCCACACAAGCGCACCATTAAATCATACATTTTTAGTATGAATATTTGCGTGCGTGTGTACGTACCGGCACACAAACGCGCTATGTGTGGGTTTGCGCGCGTATGTGTGCATTTGCATGTGTGCCCGCAATTACGAACAGTAATTAAATTTTGAAACGGTGCTTTGAAGTGGAAAATGCGCGCACCCAGCAATGGAGGTGGCAGACTCCATTACACTCCGCGCCTCCTTCAGCTGGGTCAACGGGGCGTATGAGTGCCACTTAAATGTGTACCGGAAACAGTGAAGCATATTTACAGGCAGGCGGTCGGGCAGCCGGGCAACCGGGCAGGCAGGCAGGTAGGCTATCGTTAGCTCTGCACAACACCTGCGTAGTCGCTTGTTGCCAGCTTACTGGTCCGCTTGGAATGTTTGGCTGTTTTGTTGCGGTTTTCCGAGTGACTTGCAACGCATACATATTCATGTACTTATGCCGCATACGTGTTTGTATGTATGTATGCATGTATGTTTGTGCGAAATTGTTTTGTATTCCGTGCGGTTATTGCCATGCAAATTTTGTATTTGTATTTGTATTTGAAAATATTTTGACTTGCATGCGTTGGTGGTGGTGTGTGCTGCTTGCGGGTGTGTTCGTATGGAACATCCACATTTAACATAATTGGCGTACGTGTAATAAAGATTTTATTGAGCGGCAAAGTTGTTGTGGCTGTTGTGTTGTGACGTGCCATTATGGCCACCGTCACCATCACCGTCGCCATATGCACCACCGCCATCGCTACAGCGTCAATGCTGTCAGCCATTGCTGTCGTCAACGCCAACGCTATCGCCACCATATTGGCCACAGTCGATGGAAAAATGTGTGAAAAGGAAAATTGACGTTGAATGCCTCGGGTATAGTGTTGGTGTTGTTGTTGCTGGTGCTGATGATTGTGTTATTGTGTTGGCTAAGGAAGCTGGATATTGAACAAACTTCGGTCTTTTTTTAATTACAACACATCGGTAACTCCGTAGAGTTGTTTTTGTTCGGACTTTTTTTGTGCGAAAAACAATTCAAACTTCCACTATTAGTGCTACGAAAATCAGTTTAAATGTCAATTGCATTTTGTGAGTTTCTGCAAGCTTGAGTGGCCTACGAAGCTTGAATGGTAGCCACGTTGGCTCTTAAACACCTCTCGCTTGATGCCTATATAAAAACATCTTACATTCTTAGTTCTATTTTTTCATTGGTGGCAACTCTATTCAAGAATTTGCCCGGATTAGAGCTTTTTAAAAGCTCTGCTATTTGACATTTACATTGTAATACTGTGTAAAATAATTTACTTATTTTTAAGGATGTGGCAATCCTGTTAAATAAATTGGACAGATTTAAGCATTTCCTAACAGCTTTTGTTTGATACCAATATTGTAATACCTCTTTTCTAAACAAAAGTTTAGTTATTTACTTACTAGTTTTCGCATAGGTGGTAACTCTATTCAAATATCAGTTTAGATTAAAGCTTCACAAAACGGCTTTTACTTGAAACCAATATTGTAATAATGCATTGATATATAAAAATATTTGCTTATTTAATTTGAATTTTTGCAAAGATGGTAACTCTAATAAGAAATTTTTTCAGATTAAACCTTTTTTATGATGTCAGTACTATAATTCCGCATAAAAATATTTTACTTATTTAATTTTTCTTTTTATATACATAAGTGGCAACTCTATTCTAAAATCGGTCAGATTAAAGATTTTCGAAGCATTTTATATTTATTACCAATATTGTAATACCACATTTGTAAAAATTATTTACTTCTTTAGTTTGTATTTCTATTCTGGGCGGTAACTCTGGTCGAAAATCTTTTCAGATTAAAGCTTTCCAAAATAGTTTCTAGCTCATACCAATATTGTAACACAGAATTAATAAACACGTTTTATTTATGCAATTTTTATTTTCATATAAGTGGCAACTCTATTCAAAAATCTGTTAGATAAAAGTTTATGAAAACGGCTTTTACTTGATGCCAATATAATAATAATAATACAGTATTTACAAAAGTGTTTGTAGTTTTCATTTTTATATGGGTGGTAATTCTATTCGAAAATCTTTAAAATTAAAGTTTTTTTAGCCAGGTGTGTCATTACGACAACTACCCTACCTATGTACCTACCTAAGTCAGCTTTTATGTAATATTTATAATCCAATGCGGCATTATTTATTATTTATTTATTACTTCTAGATATATGGCAATCCTATCCAAACATTTGTGAAGATTAAACAAGTTTTCGCACAGGTTTCAAACAGTTTTCGTTTAATACTAATTAGATAAACTAATCTTTAACCATCGGTTCAATTAATGTCAACCTTTTATGTACATAGGTGGCAACTCTGTTTAAAAAATGTGGCTGTATTAAAACGTTTTTAAATACCTTTCTCTTGGTAGCCATAGATATTAACCAATATTTTAATTAACTTACATATTTAGTTCATATGAATTTTTAGAAAGCTGGTAACCCTATTCGTAGATATGTATAAGCTTTCTGAAACAGTTTTAGTTTGCTATCAATATTGCAATACCTATTTTTTATATTTTCTGAAAATGTAACTTTTATTTTCTGACCGTCGATTATTTTCTGACCATCGCTGTATTCAGGCTGAAGAGAGGGTCAATAGAAGACGATTCGCGCTTAAGCGAATAAGATGATGCTTCTTGAAAGAACTGCGAACGTTTAAGAATATGTTGTGCAGGATGCATAGTTGAAAGCTGAAGAAACCGCACATAGGCTTAGAGAGTCATCGAGGAAAATTATGAATATCCACCAAAATGATCTTGATATGTTTAAGGCCAGCGTGAAATGGACGACGAAAGAGGTCGCATCACTTCAGCAGCAACAGCGCGCGGAGAATTCAAGCCATCTTTGTTGCGCTGGCGGTCTTACACAGATGTGACCTCGAGCACTTAATAACACTTCCGCAGATTTGATCCCATTCAGTTTATCATTTATATTTAAAATTCAAAAAAGAGCTGCGAAAGTGGAACAAATTATTGATGACGAGGTCGATTATTTCGGCTTATTGAGAGGCTTGATGAAAAACCTCAAAAGTTTATGTGGTTTAAAGCAGAATACAGCCATCCAGTGCTGTTGATGTAGTGGAGGAGAGAAAAGGGATCTAGGCTGGAGCATTTCTTCAAGTCATCCCCAAAGGGCACGCTAAGGAATCTCAAGCACCTAGCCGCCAGAGGGGGACATTTGCAGAGAAAGTGTACCACAGTCTCTTTCTCTGCAGGATCTCCACAGCGTATGCAATAGGGGTTGTACGGAATTCCAAGCTTCTCCGCATGAGTACCGATTACCCAGTGACCAGTGAACACCGTAATGAGTTTGGAAACTGAATGACGGGGGATTCCCATCACCTTAAGCGTTCTGTTTCTATCGTATTGAGGCCATAGTGTTTTCGAAATAGCACACAATGAGACAGACCTCCATCTATCTTGCGCTTTTTGTAGAAAGAAATTGTGTAGTTTCCCTTTAAAGACGGCTTGGGGGCACCGATGTCTCAGAAGGGGACAGCTGGAACCGGTTCTGCCGAACCCTTCCTGCAAGCTCACCAGCAATTTCATTTCCCTGTACATTCCTGTGCCCAGGAACCCAGATAAGGGAAATGTTTCCTGCACGTTCCAGACGTTTGAGTACCTCTTTACAGGAGTTCACCAAAAGAGAGTTGCAATACGGCCACGACAGGACCTTGATCGTAGCTTAGCTATCGGAAAAATACTAATGTCTCCCTCCCAACAGCGATCTCGAAGCATTTTGCATGCCTGCAGGATCGGGAAGACCTCTGCTTGAAAAACGCTGCTTGTTTCCGGCAGTTTAAAGGAGACCGAAATGCTGGCTGATTTAGAGTAAACCCCCGCTCCCACTCCAGACTCCATTTTGGATCCGTGAGTGAAAACAGAGGTATCTATATCCGCACCGACTCTCCCCTCTTTCAAATCTTGCCTGCTCGGAAAGAAAGCCCTAGCACAACCCTTAAAGCACAGTTTGCGGATGGAGTGGTCAGTGCAAATAACAAAGAAGGAAGGGGAGATCAGCTTCCAGTATGGCTGATGATTTTAGCTCCAATATGGCCAGATTACCATTTTCGCAACTTGATTTAGCATTTTTTTAGTTATTTAGTCTCGGAGTTTTAGTTCTTTCTTCATGACATTTTCCTAGTATGTTCTAATTAAAATGTAATGATTATAATTTCTAAAACATAAATTTTTTAAAAATTAGTTCAATAATTCACTCAGTTTTATTTAGCTTTACTTTTTTTTAACATCTGGTAGCATTGCCCGCGATTGCAGTTGTTGTTGGTGTTCTTCTGCTTTCGGCAGTCAAATCTCTCTCTCGCTACTGCAGTGTTGTCTAGCTTTGGATATAAAAACGCACTAAAATGACCATTTAAAGAAAATAAAACACCAACTTTTTATTGAATCACTTAAAGAACTTTGTATGCGTGACGAATTGTCTTTAGAATGTGCGTTTTTTAAATAAATGTGTTATGGTTATGTACAATTTAATTAATGATTTTTTTTAAGCGATACTATTTTGTTGAGGGAACGACTTATTTGCTATATTTGAGGTTATGTAACTAGATAAGGTACTCTTTTTGTAAAAATGTCAGTAGGGTTTCCTTAGTATTTTCTGGTATTTTGTAGCTTATTTTTACAATGAATACACCTCTTGATCGCCTATGTCCCACTAAGGATTGATGGCCGGAAGAAACGATTACACCTCTATGGTTTAGCCCGCATTCAGTAAATTCAAATGCCTTTTAAAATGTGTAAAACGGTTTTCAATCTTAAGAAGAGTTGAGAGAGGGACATTTAATACTCTTGCATAACCTTAAAACGAGCAAAAAATTTAATTCACACTTTCAAATTATCAAATTTTATAAAAATCAAAAAATTTTCATTAGCACTAAAATTTTCTCAGAGTGACCTTTTTAACCTTCTTTTGTATAATAATACAGATTTATCTTTTAACTTAAAGTTTCGGTAGTTTAAAATTAAAAAAAAGAAACAAACACGAAACTTCAAAATTTTCGCATTTTCGGTATAAAAAATCACTAAATTTATTGCGAAGAGCAAATGGTTGGCAATACTGCACAACTTGGAAAAACGTGACGTCACGTACTCTCTGATGGGCAAAACTTCCTTTCTATCATCCTTATGCATCAGTAAAGTGGTAAATTAGGTAGAGTTCATACAAACACTCAGATTTTGTCATATTCATTTTCCAATACAATAGAGTAACCGATAGGTCACAGCCCAGTATAAAATTCTGCTCCTCTCCCACATTAAGCCAGCGTGAGAGCATGCTTTCAAGACACGTAGTTCTGCCTCTCTGCAATCGGATGACACATCGGATTGAAAGCTTATGGCACACAAACCAGCTAATGCTACAATATCCATTTGCCCAGTAGCTCTGAGTGTTGACGAGCCGTAACGTAAAGTGTATGGCATTAAATTATCTGCATTACTTTACGCAGATTAAATCTATGTGAAATTGTGCACTGCACAGCACTTTGAGCAAATCTCAATCGCTATGCTTTTGCATTCGGGGTTATCAAATTTATGTGCGCTTATCGTTGCGGTGCGAGTTTTTTCCATAAACATAAATGCTCGCGCGCCGGTTGTCCTATTCAAACCACCTGTTTGGAATTTAGCGCCACTATTGAAATGGTGGGAGTTTTGTGGGGACGCATAGACCTTTGTAACCATTTGAGGAGGAGGCACATTAGAGCTTTGTGCTAAATTTTGATTTCGATTTTGTCTCTGTTCATGATTGGGACTAACTTTTTGTTGGAATTAAAATTTCATTTCAAATTCTCTATCTTACTTAGGTGTTGGTTTAGTTAAATTGTATTATGTTATGCTATGTTTTGTTTTGTTACTTAACGGAAGATATAAATAATGGAGTCAAAAAAATGGTAAATTTATTTTATTCTATGTTATGCTAGCCGTGATATAACATGCTGTGCTATGTTTTTTTATGGAGGAAACATAGTCAAAGGGGCCGTCGCACCAGTGGTATGTGGGGCATGCTCCCACTAACACTATAACAACCCTCCTTATCCGCTGAGTTCCATCCTGGGACCGTGGTAACATTACGTCAAGGCGCAGCCGCGTTTTTGTCTATTGACACAACAGGTACCTGCGTCCAGGTTCCTCTTACATGAGCGTATGAAGGTTATACGCTATCGATAGTATCCATTGCTTCCACTTCATAAGTGGTTCTGCAGCAAATGGAACATCAGAAAAGGTGTCGTAAGTATTACCGACATGTCGTAGTCTGATACCGTCTTGAGCACTAAGCTTTGAGGTCTGTGATTTGTCGTCAGTTCGTAGGTAGTCTACCTCCAGTCAAAAGCTGCTGCTGAATTCTTCGCTGCGTATTGCGTTGCCACTCTGCGCGTTGAAGATATAGCCCTGTCATTGTTGCAAAAGTTGTTGTGATTCGATTTTCCGGGCACAGCTGACCGCCCAGAAGTGCTTCAAGCGTTAGGCGCTCCTCTCTGAAACAATCGCAGTGGAAGAATACGTATTTCGCACTTTCTGTCGCGTTGTTGCAGTTTGGGCAGAACGGGGTGTCCTCCAGATTAAATCGATGGAGGTACTCGAAAAAACAACCGTGGCCACTCAGTATTTGAGTGAGATAGTAGTCGACGTCTCCGTGTTTCCTGGTCACCCATTGGTTAATATTTGAAATAAGCCTATGAATCGAACTTCTGTTAGTTGACGAATCCCATCTGCTTTGCCATTCTTCTATCGAATGCATTCTCTCTTTAGCTTTTTCTTCTAATAACGGCTTAGCCCGTCGTCTGCCATAGAGACGGCTCAATTCCTTTGCCTGAATGTCGGCTGGTAGTTTGCCCGCAATAACGCCTATTGCGTCTCATGAGACCGTTCTGTAGCCACAAGCCACCCTTATTGCACTTCGGCGTAGTACCTGTGCTGCGTATTGTATGCGGGACGTTTTAGCTCCGACCCATATAGGGGCAGCGTAAAAGACTACGGAGTCTACAACCGTCGATAAGACACGTCTTCTGCTGCCTTGCGGGCCGCCAATATTAGGCAACATTCAAGTAAGAGCTCCTTTGATAGCATCAGCTTTTGCGCTTGCTGCAGATAGGTGCTGCTTGTAGCTAAGTCGCCTGTCTATTATCACGGCAAGATACTTAATCGACACCTTAGAGAGTATTTCATGGGTGCCTATACGTAGTTTTATTCCCTCCTTTTTTCTCCACCACGGTTTTTTGGGCTGCCAATTCCAATCCGGATTTTGCCTCATAGCCTCACCCTTGCTGCTGCATCATTGCTTTTTGCTTCCTATCTATCTATGTGTCTATCCGTAACTAACAGGTGGCGCTAAAGTAATCCGCCTATCAGAAAATGCTATAAATTTTGCCATTGGCCCCTAATGTCAGTTCTGTTTTGACATTTGTGTAGTAAACACATGCAAAATACACGTTAATAAGCAATGTTACGCTACACTGCTCCAGAACGCGGAATATTGGTGACTATTTATTTGACCAATAATCGGTCGGTGACTTTGGCACAACGTGAATTTCGTCGCAGATTTCCTCGCCGTCCAACGCCTACTGGTGAAACACTGCGACGTTTAGCCGCTCGCCTCGAAGAGACTGGCACAACACGAGATGCTGCCAGGCGTGGCAGACCCCGGAGTAGCCGTACTGCAGAGAATATTGCTGCTGTAGCCGAGGATGTCATGGAAGCACCGTCGACATCGACCAGACGACGTGCCACGCAAATAGGTATCAGTCGACGGTCTTTACAGCGAATTTTGGTACAAGATTTGAAGATGTTTCCGTACAAAGTCCAGACGGTGCATCAGCTGTTAGCTGCTGACCGCTAATCACGCCTAACATACGCTCAAGCCATCCTTGATCACCACCAAGAGGAAGATGATTTTTCATCAAAAATAAACATGAGTGATGAGGCCCATTTCCCTCTTAGCGGGTACGTAAATAAGCAAAATTTACGCTTCTGGGGCACTGAAAATCCGCGCGTAACCTACGAAGAGCCATTACACTCGCTCAAAGTCACTGTATGGTGTGCTGTTTTCGCTGGAGGAGTCATCGGACCTTTTTTCTTCGAAGACGTCGCCTGCCAAATGGTTACTGTGAATGGTGAGCGCTACAGAGCAATGATCAACGAGTTCTTTTTGCCGCAACTTGATGAATTGAGATTGGAAAACATGTGGTTCCAACAGGACGGTACAACGGCACACACTGCACGTTCCACAACCGATATGCTGAAGGATGCATTTCCCAGGCGCCTAATCTCCCGTTTTGGCGATTTGCACTGGCCAGCAAGATCGCCTGATTTGACCGCTCCAGACTTCTTTTTGTGGGGCTGTTTGAAGTCGCAGGTTTATGTCAACAAGCCTCAGACTCTTGACAATATCCGTCAAGAATGTGAGGACCTATCGCCGGAAGTTTTGGCCAAAGTGATGGAAAATGCCATAAAAAGGGCTCAAATGGCAATCAACTGTGGCGGCGGCCATTTACATGACATCATATTCTCGACTTGATGTAAAAAAATTAAAAGATCAAATTAAAATAATCCACAAGAAGAATCAAAGTTTTTCATTTTTTTTTTAATTCCAGCCAAAAAACATCGCAAGGTTACTTTTGCGCCACCTTGTACAAGCGCAATATCGTCGGCATAGCTTACAATAGTAGCACCGTCTGGTAGTTTTAGTTTGAGGATCCCATCGTACATGACATTCCATGGTATTGGACCAAGGACAGATCCTTGGGGAACTTCGCCAGTGATTTGGTATGTTTTTTGGCCACAGGCTGTATCGTATTGCAGAATTCTGTTGGTGAAGTAACTACGAATTGTGTGCATTAGGTAACCCGGTACACTTAGTTCTATGAGAGACATTAAAATGTTGCCCCACTTTGCAGAGTTGAATGCATTTTTGATGTCCAGTGTAATGATAGCGCAGAACTTCATATGCAAGTGCCCACCACTGATTGCTTCGTGCGCAATGTCTGTCACAGGCCTGATTGCATCTACCGTTGACATCACCTTTCGAAAACCACACTGATTGTCCGATATACCAGATGGGCAATAGAGATAGACTTGTAGCCGGTCGCTTATGATACATTCGAATACTTTTCCCACCGTATCGAGCATACAAAGCGGTCTGTATGCAGATGGTTCATCAGGTTGCTTTCCTGGGGTTGCTTTGAGGAGCAGCACAACTCGTTGAATCTTCCATCTATTTGGGAAAGTTCCCTCTCTAAGACAAGTTTCGTACAAATTTACAAAAAGGTGTGGTTTCGTATTTACAGCTGTTTTAAAGGCATGCTATATTTTGCTATGTTATTCTATGTTATGTTGTTTTAGGATTTATTAAATTATAGAATGTTATGTTACGTTTCGTTATGCTATGTTTTGTAATGCTTTGTTTTGCTTATTAGGAGAAGCAATAAATAATGGGGTCAATAAAAAAGTTTAAATTATTTTATTTTATGTTATCTTAGCTGTGTTGTATAATATTGTGCTACGTTATGTTGTGCTATGCTATTTTATGTTGTTCTGTGCTATGCTATGTTATGTTGTTTTAGAATTTGTTAAATTATATTACGTTATTTTATGCTTTGTTATGCCATGTTATGTTAAGCTATGTTATGTTATGTTTTGTTATGTGACTAACAGTGGATAATATGCTAATTTGATAGTAATTGAAAAACTTTGCATGCGTATGGTACACATTTTATTTCGAAGATTAGTTTTTTCGAATAACCAAAATAAGGTTAGAAATGCCTGCCTCACAATTTTGTGATCACTTTGCGAATACCAACAACAGTCTAATTGAATCTGATTACCACCCACCCCATCAATAAATATAAGCCAAGTAGCGCCATAGCGACATGGCCGTAGCCGTCATGTTGCCATCAATATAATTAGCCGCATTTTATGTGTTGTGTTGCTGCTGCTGTGCTGTTTCATGCTATTTTTTTCGTTGTTTCTGTGTTTTTTTCCTCTACTTTTGTTTAAGCGTAATTTTGGCTGAGTCTGCCATTTGGTTGCGTTACGAAGCCCTTTCAGCTTTCATTGTTATTGGCACAGAAATTGAAATCATTGTGTTGTTGACTTTACCGTTGCTGCTGCTCTTGCCGACAATGTTAATGATCACTTTGCATGTGTTGTTGCTGTTGGAGTCGGCTGCAGCAGCTGCTGGAGTCGATGCAACTTGGCTGCTGCCTATGCCATTGTATGCGAATAAACTGTACAACATTGCCATTGTTTTTATTGTACCCAGGTGTTATTGCTGTTGTAGTAATTTTATTTTCTCTCCCAGCATGCCCTATCAGCAATGTTAACCGGGTAAAGAATGTATGTACATACGCGTACGATGGAGCTCTCAATTATGCATATGTGTGCGTTTGTACGCCAGCTCGTATGTATGCGTGCATGTATTTGGGATTGTTGCCATGAATATTTCATTTAATTGCCACACATTTTACACCCACTTCTACATCTGTAATGCATACAAAACTTTTCTACCTTCCCAGTCTCGACTAGAAATAATATACATTATGCAGAGACCACTTCGGCACCTGTGCAACTCATGCATACACATACACACACACACACATACATTGATGTGCATATGAATGTATTTTCTACGGGAAAATGGAATTTGTCGAATTGCTGTAGTGCATTGCACTTGTGTTTGTGTATTCGGTGTGGTGTAGACTATTTGCCGTATTGGCTCTGTGTGGGTGTCGGCGTAGCAACCTCATACAGTAATAATTTAATATTGTTCTGTCGATGCATTGCCACAACGGAAATTGGTGTGGTTAACACGCGCGATTGATTATCGCCAAGATTCAATTAAATGCATGCGCTCCTCGTCCATTTGGCTGGGCGTGGAGTGCAATTTATTCATACGCACATAAGTAGGCTGCACTTGAGATGATGCAGGCGGCAGTGGCTGTTAAGGGCTGGATGTTGGATGCTGAGAGCTGGAAATTGCAGTTACGCAAATTGTTCGACGTTTACTCACAGGTGCCCATTAGCTATGGTTAAACTTTAATGCAAATAAATGAGGTATACATACATATGTAAGTACATACGCACATACATGCAAATTTATTTAATCCATTTCCATATGCAGACAAATAATTTAAGAACTTTTGTGTACTAATTTATTCGATTTTTGATGGCTACTTGGATTACAGGGTTGCTAATGTTCGACGGACCCATCTGGCAATCCTGTATCTTTTGACTAAGACGTCAAATCGCTTAATGACATACCGTGTTGGAAGCGTCAGTCCAAGCAGATTTTTACCATGTACACGCCACGCGAGCGCTCCCAAATTGTTGAAATTTACATTCAACAAAAGAAGTCTAATGTGAAAACTCAACGTGCGTATAAAAAATTAAATAATGTGAAAAGTGCGCCTTCTAAAAACACCCTTAAACGATTGTACGAAAGGTACGACTAAGGTTTGTACGACCAAGGCGATCGGATGAGAATATTGCCCTTGTACGGGCCAGTGTTGAGACGTCGCCAAGGACATCCGAAAATCGCCGTTCTCAGCAGTTGTGCATTGCTCGGACCACTTTACAACGAATTATCCGCGTTGATTTGCATTTATTCCCGTATAAGATTCAATTGACGCAAAGATTGTTGCCTGCGGACAAGCCTCGTCGATTGGAATGGGCCCAAAAAACACATGGGTCCGTCGAATATGGGCAACCCTGTATATCGTGGATATATAAAGCGGTGCTCTAGGCACGAGATGATTGCATGACCTCAATTGCCCTTCAAGGAATCTACTATAGTTGGAAACTATATTCTCAAGCCGGTTGAAAAAT